>JAVLVB010000251.1:3827046-3846832 GCA_032876305.1 Orestias chungarensis | reverse complement strand
AAAATAACTAACTATCTATGATAGATAGATAGATAGATGGATGGATGGATAGATGGATAGATGGATGGATAGATAGATAGATAGATAGATAGATAGATAGATAGATAGATAGATAGATAGATAGATAGATAGATAGATAGATAGATAGATAGATAGATAGATAGATAGATAGATAGATAGATAGATAGATAGATAGATACTAATTTCCGCCAACAATATATCATCTATTTCTGCCCAAAGGGGCTTGCACAAAGTAGTAACACCAACGTAATGTCAGATTTACCAAATTGAACTCAAATTGGAGGTTAAATTTTTCCTACTTTTACAGTAAAACTATTATACAATTTTTTTTTAAGATAATTTATATGTGCTCTTGGTTCATGGCCTGGTTGAACTCTTCACATCATGTTTACATGGAACGCATCTCCAACTGTATATTTCATGTCCATAATATTTGACAGATGGAATAAATCATCATCTCTAAAATAAACATATTGCAGCCTAGCCCCACAGAGAAAATGCAACCAAACTGCATGAGTACGTACTACTGCCAAGTATGGAATCATATGAGCTATCGACAAGGGGAAATACAGAGTCTTGCTAAATAACTCAGACCCTCATCAGCTGCAGGGCAATATATTAGGATATTAGGAGATATTACAAAATTTTGCTAAGAATTAAAAAAATAATACAGTGTGACGTGTTATTTGTGACAAGTCCTGGTTTATGCTTGTACAACCTACCTTTGTGACATCTACAATTATTATTATAAAAGATCTGTAATTGATGTGTATTTTAAGCTTTTAAAGCCCAGGGGAGCTTATAAGTGAGGCTTATATGTTGTTAAGCCTGCTTCAACCATAAATTACCAGTTACCTATAACTTTTTTTTTCTTTAAAAATTTACCCGCTGTATGTTAACTGAGATTACCTGACATATAATGCAGGCTACTGCATAATTTAGTAACTTCTGAAGGCAGTTCTTTTTGTATTGGATATTATTTAGGTGTAACAGAGTAAGAGGGGGTGAATTCAAATTCTTAGTTTTTAGATGTCAATTAAAACAAAGTTGAAAACCATTTATGACTTTTCTTTGACCTAAGAAAGTACTTTTGTGTTGGTATGTCACATTTTAACGTAATCGACCAACGTTTAGTGTTTGGAACATACATGTAGGGAAATGTGAATTGTTCACGGGGTGTGAAAACTTTACATGTGACCTTAGTTAGCTGTCACTATTATAGTTAAAAATAGAAAGAAATTATAATTTTGTGCAGTCAGTAAAAATATAAACAAAAAAACATTTTCATGTAACTATATGAACGAGAGTATATGGTTTAGCTTATATATAACTATATAACTAAAATTCAAACACATTTACATCAAACACTACCCCTAGCTGACAGAAAGCTCCCCTCAATTGACTTTTCTTTCCCTACCTTTATAGTTTTGTACGCAGTGAGCTTCAAAGAAGTGCATCTTGTAGCTGATGCAATACGGCTGTAAGTATGTTTGCTTTGATGACAAAGCAAAATCCAGAGTAAAAAGGTAATTCATGAGTCTGTGTGAACGCGAGACATGCTTGAAAGGCTACGTTCCATTACTTGACAAAAGAAAGCATGTAGTCACTTCTGGATTCTTGGCAGGTTAAATCTTTCACACAGACAAACTTATTTTCATAGAAAGGGTTTGCACAGCATTGATTGCTTTGCCAAGGTCATGTTTCCTTAAAAAAAAAAGATGTTTGTATCCATGTTTCAAAGCTCCGTGGACTTGTGTTAGGTTTTATCTCATAAGACAGACGAACGCTGTTAGCTCTGCCAAGACTATGAATTAACCGTCAACTATATTTCTCTTTAGACATTTAATAGCAGCAATAACAGTATTGTTTCAAAGTTTACAGCACACCAGTAACAGCTAAAACAAAAAAAGGCTTCTGGGATTGAGAGTACATGGGACCGCACATTCAATCAAGTAAAGTTGTTGAAAGAAGTTTATTTTTGTGCAACCGTGTTTCTTGGAGCCATCTTCATCTTCCATATATAATGTGCAAAGACTGAGTCCTTCATATTATCTTCTGACATGTCGATCTTAAGAGGACAGCTTAGAAGAATGAATCACATGATTTGCTATTGATTCCTGCCTCTCACTGGAAAACAACTTAATGAACATTCACCAAGGAGTCACACAATCCATCAGTGGGATTCAGCAAGATAAGTGTCCTCTCGGATTGACAAGAGGCAAAATAGAAGACTGGAGTTTAGTCGGGGAAGGATCCATGGATTTATTGAACCCACCGCCTGATAAGGAATGCGGTAATAATGATGCTGTTAATGCTTGAGCTGGGATGGCCCAAACCTCAGGAGACAGCGAAAGGAAAGCAAGACTGTGAGTTCAGGCCAGAGCAAGAGAAATACAATTTATGGGCTTTTTTTAATTTATTAGACAGTCATTAGATGTTAGGAAGGTCGTTTACATGTGGGAGTGGCTGACTGTGCCATCTTGAATTAAATTAGGGCGAAATTTGGACCCGAATCAATGCAAAAGATGTTAGACATGACAAGAGCGAAACGGATGTAAACATTTCCTTCTTTGATTGGCATTCAGAATGAAATGTAATTAAATATAATTGTAACTTCGTAGCACTAACAAATGCTACGTGGTATTGGAGGGGATGCACGACTTGTGTTTCTCCAGCATATGTGGCTTTTAGATCTTACCAAAACATTAAAAAAAGAATGGAAACTTTATAGACTTTATTTTGTTTGCTCGGGTTATGAAAAAAATCTATAAACTAGATTTAAATGAGAAGACTAAATATAATAATAATAAAAACATTCTTCCTCCCATTATACTGTTTTTGTAAAATATTGAAAGGATTTTTGGTTATTTTACTATTTTTCATATCTTATTGAATGAGTATGGCTGTTTTTTGTTTTTTTTACTGAATGTAACAATTTGCTTCAGGTGTGAACAGCCAGTGTTAAGCTTTATTGTTACTTCCTTATTAGCAAGGACAGATCCTGCTACATGGTTTGGACAAGGCACAACTGCAGTTCCATAAATCTGGTCACATTTATTGTAGCCGTAAGCAGAAACGATGCCCTTGTAAAGATTTATAACTACTCAGTTAATTAAGTTCAATAAGCATTAAAAAACACATATATTAAGCTTCTTTTGAATAGTATGTAGGGCTAAATTAAGCTCTTCTAGAGGCATTCACAGAGAATCCTAATAAAACCTAAGCTAATGAATACCCTTTCCAACCGACAAAATGCAAATTTCTTTGGGGAAATTCTAAAAATAAGGGAAATAAGTAAGCACCTTTAATTCACTATTTCAGAGTATTTGGCTCTCCTCATCTCCAGCCCCTAAAGGCCAGGAGAGTTATCCTCTGTTCCCTCTAAAGCACACTTTGTCCCAGTTTCCCCACCAGATGGGCTCACTTTTTAGCTACTGAGCCGTCTGTACTATGATTACCATGGGTGGAGTAATATTGAGCACAAAAGGATGCTTGCTCCCCATTTTTGTAAAATATTAAGGCTAAGATTTTTTTTTTTCATTGAAGATGAGAGAACTTTGCATATTAAGATCATGGCCTTTAGGTTGTTTGAAATATATCCTAATTGGAATAAACTGTGATAATCCTGATAGACCTCCAACAAAGAGAATGTGCATTAGACTTGATCCGCTCATCCTGCGATGCCTCAAAAGGTTGAATTCAAGTTTATTCAGTAATAGTCAAATCAGTCTGTGCCTCTCCCTGCTATGCTCGGCCCATTTCCAGAGAATCTATACCTCATCTGCTGTGATCTGCCCTTTGTTCGTCTGGGTCCTAGTTTGTCCAAAGGTCACATGGTGGAAAGTAGAGGGTACATGAGGAAATCATCAATGGAGATCGATACAGTGCGACGCTCGTAGGTGGAATGGTTGTCAAAAAGGCACTTGATAGCAATTAGTTCAGACGTTAATATGCCACAAAAACTCCACAATAGATAGAAAATATCCTTTTATGCCTTTTGTTTGTCTGCATCCAATAAAATTGAAAAACAACAAACCAGAATATTCTGAAGAGACAATTATTTTTATTTACCAATATAAAAAAATATATAAAAGAGATTTAATCAAATATATCTTTTAGGATATTAAGAGTTTGGTGTTCATGAATCGACAAGCGCTGTTGCAGAGCCGGCATGTAAGACCTCGTCTCTTCTTAATTACAGAGGGGGTTTTACGTTACACCGAATCATTTGTATTTGTGTTTTTTTTCTGCTTGTTTGTAAAGCTTTTTTTCTTCTTCTTTTTGTTAAAGTGAACAAGCTAACCGAAGAAAAAAAAAGAGGTAAAAACACTTGAAAAGGAGAAAACCACAGTAAAGCTCCACACACAGCCACTCTGTGAGGAGAGAACGCAGGGGGCCCCAGATATCTAAGCTCACCAGTAAACACCGTCATCTACCCGCAAACTGTCAACATCTTTTCTGGTATAGCGGATCAAAGACACGTGCACTCGCAAACTCTTATCAACACACAAAAGCACTGTGCTGCACTGTGAAGAACGAGGCTGTAAAGGGGATTGCTGCTTTTACAGAAGCAGGCGTTTGCGGGTGAGTAAAAGGGGGGGGTCCAAATAGTTTTCCATACAAGCATGTGGCTGTTTGAGATATCCGGGGTTGAAAAAGCGTTGGATTTATGTTTTCTTTCCTTCTCCTCATAACGGGTGAAAAGATACTTTTCTTTTTCCTCTAAATGTTCTCTGAGCACTTTCAATAAATACATTTTAATAGCCATTTTTACCTTTTCTCTTGCATCAGGCGTGTGAACCAACAAAAATTCTTTCAACTACAGTAATTGTTGCAGTTTAAATGAATTTAAAAAATACCTAAACTCTAGCTCCAGGACACAAGTATCACAACCTTGAAAAACATGCAGTGCGACCAGAAACGATACATATTCCATTGCCTTCAACATATTTCCTTGTTTTCCCTGTAGATCTTGTCAATCTCAGGGAGGCTGACTTTGCAGCGTGAGTAGATGACCATCTTAAATATTTACAAAGATGTTTAATTGGATTTTCCTCCACATACAGGCAGGGTTACCCAGGAACATCCCTGAAACCATTCCTTTATTTATCGGAGTTTGGTGTGGAGACGTTTTTTTTGGGAAGATTCTCATCTTATTTGGACAACACAGCCTATCTGTAGACAAGCCACCTACTTTTTGCAGCAAAATACTAACAATAATATTAATAAATACATAATTACAATACCAAAACCATAATGCTGGTATTGCCATGCCTCACCATACATATTGTGTCAACCATGTCGTTAAACAGGCACCGTAGAGGAACTCCATCTCTTGTCAAACAAAGTTGACAAGAGATGGAGTACCTCTACGGAAAGTCGGTTTTGTGTGATCATATTTGTAGAAATATTCTGGAACCTTTTATGATATTTTAATGCATGAATTCCTGGTTTTCCCCATCTCTGACCCCCTTCTCACCTTAAACTGATATATACCAATTCAAAACTGTGAAATTCACAGCTAATTATGATTTAGTGATTTAAGACAATAAAACAAATTCCAAACCAAACAAGAAGTTAAAAAAATATTTTAACCATTTGGGTTTTGTCTGCAGCAACAGATCCTGATGAGGCAGGTAAACATGCAGGCATACATAATCAATCTCTGGCTAGGATCATATCATCCTGCTTAAACTGTAAATGTTTAAACAGGAACAAAACTCAATCCAATGCTTGCTGGCAGAACATTTAACTGATAAACTCTGGCCAGTTGATCTGTACACAGTTTTACACTGAAGGCACATGAACTAGAGAGTATAAGACACATTGTTCAGAAGGGTGTCCCGGCGATCATGTTTGATATGTAACGGGTCAATAAAGCATCTACATGAGACAAAGGTGTCATCCAAATCGCTAACCAACCATTGTGATCTTGTTGATAACGTCATGGTATTGTGTAATGTTCTGATAAGGTACCGAGTGCATTTTTTACTGCTGATCTGAGCCTTTGTGTCCCCAAATGGTGCTAAACGACTTACGAAGAATTACAGGGTTGTTGTCTTTCTTACGTATGTAAACACATTTTTGAATTTCTAGAACTTGACAGATATGATCCCAACACTTCTTTCTTTCCACAGCCATTTTTTTACTTACAAAAATGTAATTTTATGTTATATTTCCACCCTATAGCATTGTTTCTCTCACAACAATAAACTTCATCAGACTGTATTGTATCAAAATCTGTCGCCCACAATATTATTAGCCGAACAATCAAAATGAACAAATAAAGTCCTTAAGGCTTTTTTTCCCGCTAAAGACAGACTGTTACTACTATTAACTACGGCTGCTTCCTGCCTGTGTGCAACGCAGTCGCTGCACAAGGAACATGTCCACAGGCACCCCATGTCAGCCGGCTGACCTACTTTATTCTCTATAAGGTCCCGCGGCTACCTCCAGAACCCCTCCACAACAAAGACACCATTTTGTCTTCATTAGACAGAAAATGTCATTGCATTCAGCTAGCTTACAAATGACACAAGCTTTGTCTGCCTTATTTCAAAATATGCTTCATGAATAAACAAAAGACGAGTGACACGGTCAAGTTCGTTTCATTGGTACGGCTGCAGCTGAAATGAAGACGAAGGTGGAACAGGTCTGCGTAAGACCCGCCAGAAGTTCCCACCGGCCCTCAGTTGGTTGTCATCCCTATTAACATTCACACCGCGCAGCTGCGGCTTTAAATCATTAATACGGTTCAAATTAAATACAGTTACAAACCATGATCAATGATGTTTAATTAGTGCTAATAAGTGACCGTCTGTCTGGTGGCAAGATGCAAGAAAAACAGTGGCAAGTCGTCCCTGAGAAGAAGTTCAAGTGCTAAACTGTGATATCAATCAACCATTTGGGGTCACCAGTTTCAACGGACAGTAAACCACTTCCTCAGCGCTTATATGTTTACCTCTTGAACCTATTTCACAGGTTATAATAATCACGAATCTCACTGGAATTTTTTTTGCAATTATATTTGATGGACAAACACAAAGTAGAGGAATGCTGTAAAGATGATGCTGTTTGGTCATGATCTTCTTTACATGAAATTATAAACAGGTGGAATCGAGTTTAGGTGTGTCTGAAGGAAACAGAGTTACAAGTGCAGAACATATTTGCTACTTTGTGTTAGATTTGATATCGAACGTAAAAATGAACATTTTCTAATGACATTGAGTGTTCTGTTTGTTTCCATTTCCATTAAAACATCCTTTTTTAATGACATTACTCTCCACTTGTTCTGAAGTCTGACTTATTATAGGAAAGTTTTCAAATTATATCAACTTTGCATTAGTGCTTTTATCAAACCCAGTTTGTGTAAAAAGGATTAATAAAATTCACCTTTAATATAAGCAAACAAACTGTTTGCGTTCAAACTGACTGAACAAAAATGTAATCAATGTAATGATTTGTTTCAATTTCATACAATTTTCAAGAGTATTAAAATGAAACTTTTTTACACCAAACCATTTACAAATAGGCCAAACAGTTATTGAGTTGAGGGAATCTAACTCTGTTTTTATCACAGCTGATACTGATTCAGAGAAACATGTACAAGATGTACTTTTAAGAAACTGGCAGCAGCAACATTTGAGACCAGGAGCTTTAAAATCCACTTCATGTAGAAGGAGAGAAGACCATGGAAATGCAGGTTAAACCCTTATGGGAGATGTATTTTATCACTGCTTTCCATCTTAGTAACCCCAGTTCAAGTCCCTCGCGAGTCAGTTATAAGACTTGTGCATCCGTGTGGATGTTTTCCTCCCTGTTTTGCATTCACTTGCCGTTTGGCTGCATGCAGTCAATAAAATATTCTTAGTTAAGAAAAGAAAATAAAGAAAAAAGAAATTCAACCAATCATTTTCAGCTCGATGCACGCTGACGTCGTAGACGAAAGAAGGTATGCTGACTGATACTGCAATACAACGGAGGGTAAATCTTCACTCTTAGCAAAAACAGACATGTTGGCTGCACGTGAGCATGCTCCACGTTTTCAGTCAGTTTAGACCATTTCTGCCGCTTGTTATACCATTCAGAGTGCTGATTAACACAAATAAAACATTAATTTGCACTCTATGAATAGAAAAGAGATTATAAAACACACTGTAAATGAACACAAACATCTCTTTCTGTTTCTGGCTTCATCAAGGCTGCGCACCAGGTGGCATACTGCTCAACTAAGTTTGCTGCTCCGCGCTATAATTACCTTGTCTAAACACTACAGAGACAACCCTAACACCCTTCTGCACAAAACGCTTTGGAGTGGTTCACGAGGCCAGAATTTGCTCAAGTCATAATGATGTTGTTTACTTGCAACCCCCCCCCCTCAGAGTCATTCTCTTTACCATTTCTGCTCTCATTTTGAAACATTCAAGTGGAAGACAGTGGCTCTGGCAGCGCAGGAACAGCAGGAGGCTGAAGCAACAGGGGACATGCCAGAGGGTACATTGCTGAGACACATCTTAACGACTAAGGCCAGATTGGGCTCGGTGGGGAAAAAGGAGATGGCTGCTCTTTGAAAGCCCGCGCAGTGTCTTGTGATGGGGTCCTAACGGCAGCGGAGCTTGTTATCGTCAGAAAATACACGGTTCCGATGGGGCTCTGTGTCTTTTTTCAAAACCCATGCACACGTCTGCTTGAGTGGATTATTTCCCCCCCTCCTGTAAGTTCATTTCATCTTGGAAGTATGCATTAATCAATTTTACATTTCCATTTTCACAGCCCTTTTCTCATGTTGTTTTTTAAGTTACTATGCTGTCTTCCATGAAAGTTTGATTAATGAAAGCTCAAAATGAAAAGCAATATTTCTTATTTTTATTGTATTTGTATGATTTAGGATTTTCCATGATAAAATCAAAAGTTTCTTTTTCTTTTTTATGTAATACACCAGAGCACAGCTCTCCCGCACACAGTTGAATCATTTCAAGATTGCTTTCCAAACAAACATGTAATACATGTGAAGCACATTTAATTTTCCCTAAACTGAAATGGACAGAGTACGCCTTAAACAGGATAAACCTGATGGAGGGCATTAATCAGAGAAGGATTTAAGAAAGGTGAGGTACTTATAAAAGACTAGGCTTGGCTAAACTGTGACAGACGGCTCTAAACTAACTTGTAGTGCTATAAATGTATGCCTCACATTAAAGTTTTAAGAGTTGTATAATAAAAGTCCAGAGGTAAACTGAATAGATGGCAACAACTTCTGTTCCCATGAATTATCCGTCCCATCGAAGCAAAACGTAGATATTTTAGGAGAGAAGAAAAGGCAAATATTGAAATATGTGAATTTGACCAGCTGGTGGACATGAATCTTTAAACACTAGAGTATAGAGGGTGAACAAAAAAAAAAGTCTTTCTAGATTCTTAGTTGCATAAAATGATGACTATCACTATGTATTACTTTCATTT
Organism: Orestias chungarensis; assembly: GCA_032876305.1. NCBI lineage: Eukaryota > Metazoa > Chordata > Actinopteri > Cyprinodontiformes > Cyprinodontidae > Orestias > Orestias chungarensis. The sequence continues at coordinate 3,837,349 of JAVLVB010000251.1, read as the reverse complement.
CGCTTCACAATTACTCGCTGTTACCCTATTACATTAAATCACAATGACATCCCGCAGAAGTTTTGCGAGGTTCAAGCAAAGTAGGGTGTGAATACTTTCTGGGGTCACACATGTACCAGCACATCTTAGTAAATGAAATGAAATGATTATGTACAAAGTAAAGAGCTACTGCTCATTTAACTTTTACGGTTTCAGCTTTTTAATTTCAATTAATCAAAGATGACATTTTGTACAAGTGTGAATTCAAAGTCACTTACTTTGCTAAGGTATTCATGCTTGAAACACAAGTGCATTCAAATAAGGCAGGAAAATGCTCTTCTGATGATGATGATGATGATGATGAGGATAATAAATCCCTGAATGAATATGCAGACCCTGACATTTAGCAGCGGTGCACTCTTTTCCAAAATTGTCTTGTGCTTACATAGAGGGGACAGTTTTTTTTTTTTTTTTTTTGTGCGTTTCCTTCTTCCTACACAAAAGCCTGATAATGAGCGATAGCGACGGTCATATGATAATTCTGACCCGCCACAAGCGATGGTGTCTGTCAGTGTCAGCAGTTTTGACAATTCTTCCACAGACAATTGTCTTTCTGTCCATCAAAAAATAAAAAAATAAATGACTGCAGTAAAACAGGGGGGTTCTAGGACACCTCGAGGAAGCCCGCAGCACAAATTATCTCATGCCTTTGTCACATACACGTTGAAATATAGCTTAAGAGACAAATGCACATACCTGGAGGTCCAATTGATATGACAAAGACAATCACACATCCCGGAGGTGATATTTTTAGACCCCTGACCGTCTGGACGGCCAAACAAGAGGGAATTCTGAGTGACTGCCCCCCTGTAAATAATGCAAAGTGTGTTTCTCTGTGCACCCAAGAGGTCTGGGATGCAAAATGACTTCGATGACTAGAAAGAACCGACGCGATGCTTTGGCACAAAAGTCTTTTCATGTTTTCTTTGTCACCATGCATGATAGTAGTCTCTGAGTGCATGAGCCCTGTACTTTACAGCCAGAGAAGATAAAAGCAACATTAAATATAAAGCAGGAAGTTATAGCAAATAATGGTGAACTCTTTTGCCTTTTAATACGCTCTCTGAGCTAAGTGGAGTTATGCCAACCTTGCAGCTGGTAAATACATATTTGTAGTTATAGTTCAAATAGTTTTTACAACAATAATGAACAAATTATTTAATTTCCTAACATAAAAAAGGGGAGCAGTCAGATAAATGCCAGATCATGACCCAAAAAAAAAAGCAGTACAAGAAAGACAGACAGAATTGGAGTAATGCAATTACTCGTATTGTTATATGAAAAACTGCCATGCTTTTCGTGCTAATTAGAAGGACTTCTCTTTTGATCCAGTTGAGTTTCAACTGTTGTACTTGAATTTAATTACATCTGAGCAATTACTAAGGGAGTCATGTCAAAAGGTGAAGGTAAGGCTTGGTATAAATACACATCCAGGTGTCATCTCCATAGTTATTAACACTGCATTTGTTGGTTATGTGACGAAAGGAAAGGGTGTGCAATATAAATAAAACCTGAAAACATTTACACCTGGAAAGGACAGGCTGTTGTAATAACCCATCTATAAGTAGCCAGTGGGAGACTGATTTAAAACACACAACATCAGTAATCAGTGATGTTATTTATAATAAAAACACTGGGGAGAATGAGAAAGAAAAAATAACGTAAATTAAAAAAAATTGTATCTAATTTTACACTTAAACTAGCTAAGTTGAAGGCTCTCTACAAAACACACTGCATAAAAACCGGTACAATTGTATTTGCACTTAAGTGTAATCCTATTTTCTTAACAAGGCACGTAGGGCTGCATGATGCAGGAAAAAAAAGACACAATAAATACTGTAATATAAACAAAATCAGGTATTTCAGCTGATGACTTGAATAGCTCCTTATGCGTTATTATGCTGTCCAGACATCTTTTTGATATTTACCTGCACTGATCTTGCCTCTTTCAACAGTTTTGTATGTATTTAAGAGTCATTTCTATTATTTGAGCTGCCAGATAGTTAAAAATCTAGTGTAAGATATGATATATATATATATATATATATATAGAGAGAGAGAGAGATATATTTATATGATATTGGTATTACGTTGACAATGTCAGCTGCCAGATTTATGCCACTCTTCCTCTCATCTGTTCGTTTATCACTCTGTGACCTTTAGCATTTTCAGTGATGTCATTACAGCCTGATGTGATAATCTGGTGCCGTGGGACGTAACACACGTAATACACCAGTCTAAAGTTATTGCGATTCAAACAGTTTCTTGCGATTTGAATATTGACCACACTGATATTGCAACGGTTACGTATTCGTGATATGTACAGCTCTAAATACAAAACATGTTACTGAAAAACTATGTACATACAAGATATATCAATTTAAAGAGAACTTTCAAGTAATAAAAAAAAAACAAGAAAAATTGATCGAGATTTAAAAATTCTTCAAAAGTTAAAGTCTAAGGGAAAAAAATAAGAATTTGGAGAGCAATTCAAAGCATGATCATTATTGTTGTTATTAAAGTGAAGGCCAACTCTATAACAATCGCTATGTTAAGGCAGAGGAAAAGCAGATAATGTTTCAAAAATTAAATAAGAGACATTTAAGATCCACAATATCACTGATAAAAAAAACTTTTGACTTTAAGTTATATGTGTAGTATTATCATGCCTTTGAATTCTCTCCATCATCAGAAAAAGAAAAAGATCATACTCTACACATATCCCATACAGTTCAAACAAACCTTCCAGATGGACTAGAGGAGCAAACTGCATTGGGCTTATTGGTGTTTTATTGTACCGCAGAGTGCAGTTGGAGTGCTTCTCAATACGAGTTTATATTTCAGTCAATATATCGACAAAAATTCTGAAGAAAAGCAGCAACGTCGCACTTCTTTATGAATCGTCAAGCTAAGTGAACTGCGTCTGCATAAACTTTCTACACTAAAGCGGTTTTCATAGTCCTACAAAGTTACCAGCCACAGCGAGTCTTCACAAAAACACACATAACACCCCTTCTGTCTAAACTAGTTTCAAACACGTGTTTACGTTTATGCATTTAGCAGACATATTTAAACCTATTTAAACAGATAATATACAAAATAATTATAATCACTGCATAAATTCTTTTGTTATTTACATATTTTCACAGGTCACATCCAAAGCAAACAAGAGGTAGCAACTGGAACTGGAACCTAATCTGCTCTAAAGATGGACAGCTGTCAAAAGAAACACAGCTCAAAGGACAACCTGGACATTCTTTCGATACTTTTCCCACAGGGGGCTGACAAACTTTGCAGGAGGAACATTTCACGGCGTACTTATGCAGGGATCAAGTTCGTTACAGGGGAGGAGCAGAGAGAGAGAGAGAAAGAGAGAGAGAGAGAGAGAGAGAGAGAGAGAGAGAGAGAGAGAGAGAGAGAAAGAAAGAGAGAAAGACAGAGAGAGAGTGTCCCTGAGGTGTCACAAACAATGTTGTCAAACATGACCTTCCGCTGGGCACGGCGAACCCGAGCGCCAATCGTGTTCAGATGTGGGGATGTGGAGAAATTTAGTGTGTAAAAACAACCCATCTCACTGTGAGTGACAGGCAGACCACTCGTGTTTCTGCACATTTGATTAGACAAATACAGTTTAAGGAGTTTAGCACACCTTAAACAACATTTATGGAGCATTGACATGACAATTTCTGTAGCTTTTTTCTCCTTAGATGGAAGACTCTTCGACATATAAGTGATAATTGCCAGTTATACTCTTTAAACAACAAAGAAGCTTTGCAGTGGGTACAGCAGCTCACTTTTCAGCTATAGACACTACTTTACAACTTAAAAAGTTGCATTAAAACTACAAACGTTTTAATGGGACATATGGGAAGGCTTGAACAAACATGCAATGATAATGACCATAAGATAACCAGTATAATTAAAAAAAGAACAAAAAATGATAGAAAAACAGGGATTGGGGAGCTCTTAAAGTGTTTTATCACTTGCCTAACTGTAATAATTACAACCTGCTTCTGCTTTGAAGTATTTCTTTTTCGTTTTTCTGCAGAGACTATAGTACTTTATACTGTGAAAAAAGTATTTGCTCCCTTACAAATTCTATTAAATGTAGTGTTTCTGTCACACTTATATAGAAACAACCCTATAGAGATTTTTGCCAACTCCTCCAAGCAAAACTATATTTAACTTAGTACAATTCAAGGTCAGTGAACTTCCAAGAGCCTGGTCAAACGTATGCTGAAGCATCTCAATCAAGATTTAGGTGTGGACTTTTAATATGCCACTCCAAAAACTACATGTTCAGCAGTGGTTTTGGTCCTAAAAATGTCCTATAGGGTCCAGTTTTGGAGATTCTACTGAATCATGAACCCGGCTCTCTACCAAACTAAGTAATCTGGGGGCTTTTGTGATTTCCTGATAGACTTTTCAAAATGGTCTTGGTGCTATTTTAGTAGGTTGTGAGGACAACTTAGCACAGATCCACATTTTCTCCACTTATATATATATATATATATATATATATATATATATATATATATATATATATATATATTGGAAATGTCTTTGCAACCACTTCAAAACACTAGCCTATCTAAATGTCATTGAGCTGTTGTTTCCATTTTTCGGGTGTGACATGTTGACTTTTCAAATCCTTCAGACAGTATCATGCTTTCTGATAGATTCTGTTTGGGAGATTTCTTGTTTCTATAGGCCAGGTAGTAATCAGTAATAGAAAAAGTATGCAAATTATCAGTTATGTAATGACATTCCAAGGCCAGTGGTGAGGGTGGGGTGTTACATTTTTCAAACACGCCTAGGTAGGTTGAGGTATTTTTCTCCCGTTATTAAATAATTTGAAAAAAAAAACTGAATTTTTTTATTTACAGAAGCCGTCTTTGTCTGCAAAGACGGCTTTTCACAGCATTTTATATTCTTTTGTTGTTGAACAAACGAAATCTGTTTACAAAGTAGATACGTCTGATATATGTTGTGACATTAATAGCATAAATACAAATAGCATTTTGTGAAATCATTACGGAATGTGTTCCCACATGCCATGTAGATTGTAGATTATGTATTTTATAATAGATAACGTGTCATTTGTGTAAGATAAATAAACATAAGCAAAGCTGGTTATGTTAATCCAATGTTTGTGGATCCTTTGTCTGCTCTGTAACTTACATAAATATGCTGGTTAGGTGAAACAAACATCCGTTTGCCTACAGGATAACAGAAAGGGGCACATGTTGCAGAAAGGAAGAAAAAAATCAATATCCGAGAGCCCCATTGTAAAGCAACAAAACTGCACGTGATTATGAGCACGCTAACAATAGTGCGACATGAAGGATAAAGAACAGGGTAATTAAAATTCAGTGGAAATATAAATATCAAAAGCAGTGCTGTCAGAACACACTCTGTCTGCCTACTGACGGGGAAAAAAAAGAAGGTGAGCCCATACTGGCAAGAGTTGACAACCCTTGTAAAGCTTCACATTTGGACGTGTGGAAAAAGAGGTGGTGTGTATGTGTAAATGTTTTTTGTGTGGACTTAGAGAGCTTTGTGCTGTCAAAGCTGTAGAGACCTGGAATGAGAAAAGAAAAAAAAAAAAGCATAAAACCACTGCCAGCAGATAATGTCACTCATTCTTTGTATTTAGGAGCAAGTTTTTAGAGCCGGCTAATATATGAATATTATGCACAAAAGCTCTGGGGAGTGAAGGAATACCGGCCTGGGCTTTTCATTATGTGTCATTCCCATCAGAGGCATTGGAAGTAGAACAAGTCATTGTTGTGGTATTAAAGAACCGTCCATTAGGTTTACAAAGGTCTACGTAGCTAAAATTGAATGTGTGTTTTTTAAATTCAAGTATATTATAAGCTTTTAAAATAAAGAGATTAGAAATACTTTTTGTTTGTACCAACGAAGATAAAATACTGCTGTGCATAATTATGGGTTATGATAGCTTGTATTAGAGAGATGAAACCATCTTAGCTTTGAGCGATAGGATAATCAGAGAGTAAAAAATGTTTTACATACTTATAAAAACAATATTGCTTGATCTTTTTACTGTTCGTCTTTTGATTTTACAAACATGAATTGATTTTAATGGGATATTAGGAGCTTATCTAACAGAACAATACAATTTAGTGCATTGTTGTCATTTCAAAGGTTATGGAAACGGGACTAACTTTGCATTAAGATTTAAAAACGAAACTTTTCTACAAAAAAACCCTAAGAAAGCCTACATTATTCACTAGTAAAAACTCCTTTTTTCTGCAGTTGAAGCTGAAATCTGTTGGCGGTAAGTCTATGGTTTTACATAAACACTATAAATTATTTTCATTTATTTATTTATTGCTAAATAATTTATGTTCTGTCAGATGGGTAGGACAGAAGGCTTGGGATGAAAGTCCTATCACAAATGATGATTTTAGTTAGATTGGGGACTTTGGCTAGGCCATTGTAACTCATGAATATCTTATGATCTGAACACATCTTCAAGTTCAGGATGTAAGTTAAGGGGTGTTATGTCCTGCCAATGTCAAGCCTTCTGTAAACAGAAACCAGTCTTCTTTTAAAACTGCCCTGAATTAAGCACCATATTTTCTATCAGTTCTGACAGGCTTCTTAGGCCCTTCAGGACAGCCGCTACGTGTCATGTAGTAAACATTAAATTGGTCCTGTTATGGCTAAACGTAGTACTCAATACCAAAAACTAAAAGGATAAGGCAAATTACTCATACTTTAAAAGTTATTCATTGTTATGCTGTTTATTGCAAATGCCTTGATAGACCGGCTTAAAAGAACAGCAGAAGCTAAAGCTAAAAAGAAGCTAAAAAGCCAGCTTTGCCCCAAATGTCCTTTTCCACATATTTAACCAAAAGAGTTGCTGAAAGGATTCCCATCACCCAAATAAAATAGAAAATGTGTGCCGAGTGTGTAATTGAGCTGCCATATATGCTTATCATCAATGTCATAGCACAACCAGGTGCCAGAAGTACCCAAGAGATAGCCATATCTTCCCTTTATTATAATTAATCGTTTTGCAGTAGATGACATGCCACATTTGTTTATGATCTCAGACTGATTTGATTGAGAAGAAAACAGGAAAGGGGAGGAAGGACTGAAGCTACTGACCCCTACAAGTTAAATGATGCATTTACATTCATTTGCTCTATCAGGCAGCCTTCCTAACTCTCTCCATCATAAATGATGAATGAGTGAGATGGCCGAGTAGCTACTGAGATCACCAAGAGCTACAGAACAGACATACTTTACTGACATAAATTATTCATGTGAGCTTCGTGGTGCAAAACAAAATCTGACCATTTCTTGAAGAGCAGCTAGGATAAAGATTATGCAAATGTTGATCCCGCATAATTGAGCATAATTGCTTTGCATATGTTTGCGCCGCTCTCAACACTCAGTGCTTCTTCTTTAAAAATATTTTTGAGAACTCAACAGGTGAGTCAACACCTGCACAAGGGACAGAACATGTAAGTGACCAAGATTTAATGAATGGGATATCCATCCAGGTTTGTCCAAAAGAGTCAAAAAGGCACAAACAAAAAACAAAAACAAACACAAAAAAAAGAACAAAAGGAGGAGAAAAAAAAACCCAGTAGGGATCATAAATGTTTCAGAAGAAGGTATTTGGTGCTCCATCATGTGCTTGCTCTGGTATTCTGTCCTTTCTGTCAACTGTCAACCCCTTGCCCATGGCTCTGTGTCAGAAGCAGGCTGTCAAGTTCAAAACAGGCGCAACAGTGTGACAGCAACTCAATTACTTAAATACCAACCATAATCAACGGGGCAACAGGGAATATCAGCAACTGTTCGGCAGAGGCAAACAGGGCATGGCTGTCATTCCAGAATATCCCGGCAGTTGCACCAAATGTTTTAGGCTTTTAGGCTCATTAAGGCAATAGTTTATGAGGCAAAGACCTGTGGAGAGGACCGGTTGACTTTATTCAGTACAAATGTACACCAGACACCTTACGAATGTCACTCTTGTTTGTAGGGAAGGTTACTAGTAGCTCACCTGTTAGAAAAGTGTGTCAAAATAATCTGCATTTTACTTGCTTCAAGTTCCTTTCCTCCGTTACAGTCCTGTCAATACTTTAATTTAAAAACTTAAACAAGCAAGGTTTAAAATAGAGCTAAACGCTGACACAAAGCCTGGGCTGTTGATTTCCAAAGCACAAAAAGAGAGACAAGGCCTCAGGTCTCAAAACACTGGACACAAACGCTGCACCAATCAATTATTATGGATCCAACTCAAACACACTCATGATCCATCCTACTTTCATGCCTGGACGTAAGCTAAAGAGAGGGACAGGCTGCAGCAAGGTCATACATTTAACGCTTTAGGAAAGTCACAGAAACATGCCAGTCAAATGGAAATACAAGGCTAATTGCGACAAACAAAAAGATTGCCCAATCATTGCAGTTCTTCACAAAATAAAACATTGCTCGCATTTAAAATTTAAATGCATGTAAGGCTGTTCTTTGAAGTGCCTTATTTGCATTACAAACAGTGCTACCAAACTTTGAGAAACAACAGAGGAAGAGAGAAAAATAAATTTCAATTTCAACCTTCAGCTTTAAAAAAATGTTCAGCAGGCTCCATGCCAAAACTGCAATGTGATCTACCCACACCAAAAAACTATTTGTTGTGTCTATTCCAGATTAATATGGTTGTTGTAAAGATAAAATGACATAATCTCAAGTATAAGGTATAAGTATAAGTATAAGTGGTTTACTAAAAAGAGCAGAAATGTACATTCAAAACATCCTTCCATATTTGTCTGCTTTATTTGAGACAAATAGCAGGTATCTTAAACAAATGGTTGTGAAAAACATAAATTTTTAGAAAGAAAAAAAAAAACGCATTCACGGCGAATAAGAACGTTTTCACAATCATAAAGATGACGTATCCGTGTTGAAAGGGGATGTGTCCCAAGACAAAATTAATTCAAACTGCTGCTTTTCTAGGCTATCTCCAAGCCCGAGGAGATTTGTGATTTTATCATTAGGGTATGCTGAACACATTTGATATACAAAGTAGGCCTGCTGTGATGCAGCCGAGCATTTGCAGTGAAAAATGTGCAAGATAAAAGAAAATATGCAGGTCTTATGCCACTGTGGATCTTTGATGAAAGGTTCTTTAAACCCAAATAGATTTTTAGTCTTATTTTTTTGTCCTCCTTCGGTTGGTCGAGATACCTGATAATCAAAGGAAAGTACAAACACCAATAGAACTAACAACAGTCGCAGATGAATCATTCCTTTGCTGTTTTTTTTTGTTTTGTTTTTTTTTAATCAAAAGACACAGAAAACATAAAACATAAGCATACAACTGAACAAATTCACATGATTCATAATACGAAAAAAATGATGGGGATTCACTTCATGTTCAATCCACTGGTTGCTGGTGGTTGCAAAAAGTCAGACACCAGAGGAATTTAATTGGGAAGGACTTTTGGTTGGCAATAAGAATGTTCAGGAAAACAACTCAGAGAGGGAAAGGCAGACCCATCCAAGGTCTGCAAGAAGAACTGCAGACTTGGGAAGAGATATCCTCGACTGTAAAAGCAGCACTTTGAGGATCTACTCTATCTGGTAATCAATCTATTCCATGAGGAGGGCAGAACTGGAGGACCAACGGGGAGCAGAGCCTATCACAACTGCACTGGTCGCTAGTGAAGTTACAATGGATTACCCATGTGGAAAATCCATGGTGGATGATACATTGTCAGTGTTGATTCGAGGACAGGGAAAAAGAGCTTTGCAGACTTTATGTGAAAAAAATCACACACCAACATCTAACCAATGTTGGGTTACTGCAGGGTGTTGGAAAGTAGACTTTGGTCTCAGAATCAAAAGGAGCTCCTGTCAATCCCATTAAATTGTGCTATCCAGTCCATATGTGTTTATATATCTACAGATACTCTAGAGGATGCTACATGAATTTCAGGTATTTCTTTTGCTGTCAAATGTTATCCGCCTATTGCATATCCTTAGTGGGACCTGTGTCTCCAGCGTTGGCATAAGGCTTTTTTTGCAGTAAAGGCTAGTCTATGCTCTGGCTGTCCCTTGTTACCAACTCATTTCTTCAAGGTTCAGTTTATGGACTGGGCAGGACACATGTTTTTTTGTAGATCTAAATATTGTTGTTTTTCTTACAGATGATGTAACTTTCTATATCCATTTATATATATATATATATCCATTTATATATATATATATATATATATATATATAT
>JAVLVB010000251.1:3796830-3826946 GCA_032876305.1 Orestias chungarensis | reverse complement strand
ATATATATATAAATATCTCCATCCATCCATCTATCTAGTTTGAGTACCTTGGTGCCTTTGGACCTGGGGACATCTCAGACTACGCACCTTAAACTACACACATTTAAGGTTCAGGTGAAAAAATAGCTATGTTCATTTAAAAGACTCCTTTCTAGAATGTTCAGTGAAAAAGCTGAAAAACAATCTGTCTGTAGAGACTCGCTTTCAGAGATGAAGACATAACATTTCTGTGCAGTGCAGGGAGGTCAACTCAGACCACCTGTCATAGCCAAGCAAGAAGCTAATGAATGTTCAAGGCAGTCCATCTCATCTTTCGGCAAAACTATTTCAAACACAAGCAAAGTCAATAAGGTATCCAAAAATAATAAGGCTTTACTGGTGTATATGCAGCAGTTGAAAAACAATAGATGGATGTGAAGTGTGCTGCAAACCTCACACAGTGACAGGAGCTGTCACCATCACTGTGGCAAAGGTACTTATAACTCCCATACTCACTGTAGTCATTTGGACATTGAATGGCTTTTTTTTTAAAAGGCTTTCTCTAAAATGCTGCTGCTGCTGCTAAGGACTTTCTCATGCATTGATAATCTAGTGGCCCTTCAATGATTCAAAAAGCACTGAGGGGCGAGGCAGCCAAGAGCTAAAGTTCTTTGGAGTTTTTAAAAATTTCAGTGAACTAAAGCCAGATTTAGAGGAGCACACCACCCACTACATTCACTTCCTTTGCTTGATCTTTAGAAAAGCTGCAAACCAAGTTGGCAATGTTACCATTAGGCGGGCAAATCGTGCGCCACTTCGTGAATTGAAAACATGTGCATACATTTAATTTTTTTGCTGAAAACATATGTGCACAACTGCTGACAACTAAGCCACAGAAACCAAAAAATATAAGGTTTCCAGAACTGGGATGTTTCATGTTTTATCTAATGAATGCGTTTTTTGAAAGCTTGAAAACAAAGTTAAAAAGTCAAACTAAATTAAATACAGAAATACAACACATCAATGCTTTGGAAAAACATTTTAAACAACTATTTAACCAAGGTTGTTACCTAAAGAGAAATACAAACAGTCTTTTGTCTAGGAGGACAAAATATATCATCAGATCATCATTATTGCTTACATTAAAACATATTTTTATCATGCGGCCAGATTACTTTAAACCTAAATCTGCAAGGGGTGTGAGTAAATTTGAGCTTCTCATCATGTCAATTGATAACAAGCCATAATCTCAAACCATTCATGATTATTTACCACTATGTACATAAGGATATATTGCAATGTAAGGCTTTTGTTTTTAAATCTGCCTAAATGACGAGGAAATAAAGTAGAAAGAGTGACAAGTGATCAACAGTGTTCCATTATACTGCATTTTGTATTCCACTGCTAAAATAATGGAAACAGAGAACCAATTAATCAGGCACTTGTTTACCAATCTCAGAGCTTTCTGTGTTCATTAGTCTGTCGAAGCATCACTCTATGGCGCTGGGGACATGCGCAGGAGAGGAGATCTATCTACACGCCGTGGGTGACATCCTGAGATTTACAAGCAACAGTGTACTATGCTCCACATTCTCCTGCTCCCATAAGACAATAAACGACTCATTATGAATTCAAATCGTTCTGCTGTTTTCTTGTAGGCAAAAAAATATATAACAGCTTCGGTAATACTTAGAACTAATCTGCGGTTCCAAAACAGCCTCAGAACTGGATAAATTATAAAGGAGAAGAGGAGGAGAGAGGATTGAGGTATGCAAAGAATATAAGCTTCTTTTGTGTCAAAGTAACAGAATATTGCCTGGAACTTTATAAAACACTGCAACTGCTTTGTACAAGACTTTGAATAAGGCGTGACAATGACAATTTAAACATGGACAGCTAATAAAAATGGAACAGATGTCACATCTAAACTACAACACAAAAAGGCCCGTGATGAATAAAATGCAGTGAAAATAGAATAAATTGATGTTCTTTTTCTTTAGACATAGCGTTTTTTTGTCAGGAGGACTTGATAATTTTTCACAGCCCATCGCCCCGCTTAGTCATTGGAAGAGCACAAAAGAGCAGAAGAAGGTGTGAATTAAAGGAACAGCAATATATAGAAGAACGGGACAAACACTGGGATAGCTGGAGAAGAAAAAATAAATGTATCAGATCAGATTTAAGTAAGCCTTCCTGTTTGCCTTGCAGAACAAGACATTATTCCTCGACTTGAAGGAGTTCAGTGTGGGGTAAATGCTGCGTGTGAATGATGAATAATTCAGACCGGGGGTGAGTGGGATCAGTTCCTTGTATGCATGGGGCAGATTAGCCACTGGTGGCCCCTGACAGATGGAGGCCTCACAGCCCACTGCAATGGAGACCCTAGAGAATATCAGGTGTCACCTCATTACACACTTCATAGAGTTCAACTTCCAATGTTGCCTCGTCTGATTGGGATAACTGCGCACAAATTATTTTAAAGCATTGCTGTGGAAATTCATGAATTCAATCAATTTCCATTTAAGGCTGGAAAACTGCTGGACCAGCTTTTTTACCGTTAATTAGGTGATTTGATGTATTTTTTTATTGTTTTTATTTATATCTATGAAAAGATAAATTGGCAAAATTTTAATTCAGCTAATATATTTTGTCTGCCTTGTCTTTAAATAGTTGAGATTAAATAAAATTGTAATTCTAGATATCCAAAACTAATTATCAACACATTCACAACATCTACCTTGATTGCGTAAGCTAGAAAATGTTTAGATTTTTATAATCTCTATTACTTTATGAAGTTATTGTGCATCTATCATACAGTTAAGTGGTGATGAGATCAGATAAAATGCTTGAAGGTAAAAAACCTCCTCTGTTGCTTTTAAAACGTCAGCAGCAAGAGAGACCCAACCTAGAGATTCAATTTTGCTATATAATTTTGTGATACACACATTTTGCAGCAAGGAACCAGCATTACTAAATGCAGTGCTACACTATGCAGACACTAGGGGTGTTGAAGTTTAAAGCAGCTCCAGAGTACATCAGGTTAGCTAACATTCTAGTTAATTCATGAATATATTTGATCACTTAAGAGCGATTAAGAACAAAACTTAAATCCCCAGCTGGTCAGATGGTTAAATAAAATTAGGACACCCCATTAAATAGTCAGAAAGAGAACTATCCATCTCTAATCTTTATTTTAATTTCATAGAAACAACAAAAAATAACTAGATAAAAACAATTAAAGGTCTTTTTACGGATTTATAAATCTATTTATAGAATTTGAGTTTCTCATTATTATTAAGATTCAATACCAATGTCTTTTTTTTATTTTTTTTCGAAAAGCACATAAAATAAAAATAAAACGCCATTTATCACCAGATAATTGCAAACTGTCAATCAACCAATTTAACAGATTCTGTAAGAAAAAATAATGATTGCTTAACAAAATTAAAAAAAGTCAAATTTGGAGGAATTCAATCAATAAACTGAATTTGAGTTACTTCACATTGGTAGTATAACATTCCTTGATCTATAGACCAATTTGAGATTTGAAAATTTGGTTCACTACAAAGAAAGGATGACCAGACGCAATAGTCCAATACATTTGGAGAAGACTGAAAATGGGATTTTAAAACTGTTATATGTCTGCAAAAAATGATATGAAGCTTATAAAAAGCTGCCAGAATACAGAGTAATGATTAATTACAGGTTTTCTCCAGTAGAACAATGAACAATGCACCCTATTGTGAATATTAATCAGAGTTGCACTAATATAACCCCTATAACTAAATAGAGTGCATGAAAATATATTTTAATGCATAAAAGGAAATAGACAAATGCTATGTAAGCCATACTAATCAAAAACACCCATATTTCTGTATTTGCCACTTAAAGCAATAAGCTTCATGTTTGATGAGCCACATCTTCATAAGCCAGATATTTTTTGTAATCATCTCAATTTATTAAAATGTAAATAAAACAAGCAAAAAATGTTGAATAAGTGTAGACTGAATATGGTATCAAGCGAAGCTAGGTTATAATACCAGCACAAATCTTCAAGAAAGCCACTGAAAGATGGACTTAAAGAAGAGAAGGATATAGTGCATCTATCACCAGGTTTCTGCTAGTCTCTCTTAAACCTGCCGTTGAACTGTAAACGACCTCAATGCGATGACAGCGGGTAGCTGCAAAACAATATGGCTGCAGTGTTTACCTGCTTGTCTTTTTTCTGCTGTGTCAGATCGCAGGCCGCCACCAGAGGCTTGACTGACAAAGGCCTCATGGGGTGGGAAGGGAGAAGAGGGTCCGACGGAAGGATGGATGTCCTATTCATCAAGACGGCCCTTTTGGAGGGCTAAGGAGTTGACATGTAATGGTGAGGGAGAGCTGGTCAGTAAGGAGTCAGCACTCTTTGACTCCAACAGATCCATCATCTAGACAAGAGTAGCCTAGAATCTGTCTGAGCGGTGACAGCAGGCAGAATGGCTTCTTCCACTCAGGGCGGGAGAAATGTGCTGATCCGTGGAAAATGATTGTAAGGAGGCCTGGTGAAAATGCTTAGATTTAGAGGATGTGGAGGAAACAAAGCAACAAAGAGGAAGGGTTGGAAGAACTATGTGCAGAGTTTAACTGAGAGTCTAAGTAACCAAATATAAAAATAATTTTAACCCATAAAGTAGATCACAGAGTGTGTCTTTTCACTTATTATTACTAAAGCTTCCATTGTTGTACACAACTGTAGAACTATATGAAAAATGATCTATAAGCTTTTGGTTCGGTACTATTGGCCAAATTTACAGCCATTTCCAATCAAGAATGGCTCCTTTAGTCTAGATTTAGACTCTTAGATTTCTGATTAATGACACTCTGCTGTTGTAATGTTTGCATTATGCATATTCTAATTCAAAAGTTAAAAGTTAAATGAGTTGCGTTTGGTTTGCTTTTCTTTTGTAAACAATAAAGCTATACTGGCCTGCCCCTCCCCCACTTGTTGCAGGAAACCTCTAATCAACTGGAAAGAAAAAAAACAACTAAAAGCATGATATTACCCAATATTAGATTATTGAGTTTACAAAAAGGTTTAATGAGTAACGGCATTTTAAAGCCGTAGTTGGTGAGCTCCCAGCAGCAGATAAGATATCCACAGAGAGCAGTTCTCCAGACTAATTAACCAGCCTGTATTAATAAGTCATACATGTCTTAATTTATAAAGATTAAAAATATTAACTACATAATTGTACTGTATATTTAATGATCAATGTTAAACATGTTTTTCTCATTATATTGCTTTTCTATTATTTTCTTGCGAATCTATCAAATTCAGTTTTAAATTTATGTATAAACAGGAGCGCAGGAAAAAGCCACCACCCCCACTACTACTCTGCAAGGACAAGTGGGTGTAGACGATGGATAGATGAGAGGATAGACAGATGAGAGTATAGACAGATGTGTAAATAGTCAAAGTGGTCAAGGAAACTATTCACAAAACTTCCACCCAACATAAAGCTTAGAAATGCCAATCAGATTAATAAAAAAGACACCAATACAATTTTCCTGACTAAAAGAAATACGTATTTGGCTGTTTTTAAATACTTTGTATTCCTCAGGTGGAAACCAAAGGATTGACCACCTATGAAATAATGATAAGTGGGAGGAGCCGTCATCTGGCAACAAAAAGATAATTTAATACCAGCCTGCCCAGACTACTTCAATGTTTCATTTAGTTGCTTATCACAAGTTGGTTAGTGATTGTCCTGCTGTTGTATGTGTGTTTGAATATGGGCATGTTAATATTTGGATGGAATTTTGCTGGCAAGATTACTAGCTAAAACTATACATACCACCTACAAGTAGCTTGAAAACTAAGAAACAATGTAAAGCACTTAAATATATAGTATTAAACAAGCATGATATCATAAAAATAAATAGATTTTAAGAACAATATACCAAGTTAGATTAAAAAACTTTCTCGTAAATACCAGCAGTATCAATTGTTGCTTTTAATCGGCAAAATGCAGATCATCTTCTACACTTTTATAGGTAAATAACACAATAGTCTGAGAACCTAGTGTTTAATTGGTTTTCATTTAGTTAGAACCATAATTAACTGCTTTAGTTTACACAGATAAGTCAAAACAATACAATTGTCACCTCAAATAAACCCACAAATCTGTTTTTTCCCCTCAAAGCAATGCAAAACAAGGGTAAAATAAAGAATTTAAAGCTGGTGTTGGTATTTCATACGAAAGTCAAACACTTGCTAAGCACCTGCAAATAAAATGAAGAATAATTAAAAAGGCCAAATTTTTGCAAGGGCTCTTAACACTTAACTGTTGACATTCAGGTTCCTACAACGATAGTTCTTGCAGTCAGCTAATAACTAGCGAATCCTTGATAGTTACTGACCTTACTGCACTTCAAATGCAGAGTACGTTTTTAAGTGCAGATATGCTAACATACAGGGCTGACGGACACGTTGTGGAGAAGATCCATTAGGACATGAGCTAGTTAAAAGTCCGACCCACAGCCCTGACCTGTTCTGGAAAGATGCTTCTCATAAGACTAGGATGGCAGTCAGCATTGTTCAAAAGCGAGGAAGGAAGGGCAATAAAGCAGCACAAAAAAAAAATCATTTAAACAGGTGCACTTTAAATGCCTCTTGTATATTGTTAAAAAGAACTCATTTGATTTCTACACTAGACTTTAAAGGTATAGTTTGTATAAATATTCAGGAAAAATATACAAGAAACAGGAAATTGTTTTACTAAAATGTGTGATATATTGTGGATTACATTTTCTAATAAATTAAAATTTTAGATATTATTCCTACATACAGATCTTCAGCAAAAGATAACACATCATAGAGATTAAAAACCTTATTGCATCACTTGAACATGACAGTAGTCGAAAAGGGTAGCCTGGAGTCATAAAACTCATTAAAACAAGTAGCGAAGAGGAAAAAAAAAACAAAGCCCACACTCATCTTTAAAGATGTGACGCATTAGGATCATATTTCTCAACAAGGATTACCTTATATTCTGTCATTGTAGAGTAATACCAAAAGAGGTTCTTTTTTTTTTTTTTTCTTTTTTTGTACTGCAGGCAAGAAAGAGAAGCACACACAGTGTGGTGCCGCAGTTGTTGAGCAGACAGACACAGGTTATAAACTTTGACAAAAGGAAAAAAAAAATAATAAAAATGAATCAATGAAATCTCCACCAAATACGCCATTACATACATGGCTGGATGCCAGGTTCTCAAATTCACTCTAAATAATGCAAGTTGTTTTTGTCTCTCTCACATACACACACAGACACCTCAAAAGACATGCCCAGAGCCCAAGAGGGAAAGAAAGCCCACAGAGACGAGGGCGGTTCTGGAAAGGATTCCTGATGAAAGTGGGTAGAGCAGGCTAAGGGAGTACTGAGATGGAAACGTCAGTCACATTTTCACATAAGTCACACTAGAATACTGTGAGAGCTGGTCTGCAACCTGAATCATACAGTTAGCAATCCTGCAACCAAATCATTAAGCAAACATCCTTTAGCAAAGGGGAATCTATCTTTCCAATGTTCAATATTCTGTATGTTGGAAAATTATAAGATAGAAAATTGTTTTAGTATTATTTCTAAACAAGAATCAATTTGGATGTCAGATTATGTGTAATTACATCGAATGATAAGTCATCAAATATTTCTCAAAACTTGCATATTAATTCAACCCCCTGCCTTCGTGTGTGACAGTGTAATGCGGACATGTGAAACATGCAATAAGTTCATTCTGGTGTCATTTTTTTATGTTGTGGGATGCACTTTCCAAGTAGTCTCAAAGATTTAAAGAGTACTTTCCAAGAATGTTACTGAGAATGTCAATGAGGCTAGTCTTTTTAAACCTTTTTTAAATATTTTAATACATATTGTGAAGAGATGGTTTAAGGACCCTAGAGCAGTACAATACCAGGTAGTGATTTGAAAGTACTTTATTTAGTGTGTTAGCAATAAGATGATATTTCGGCTGGCGGCAAGAAACAGTCTTTGGTAACCTCCAGGCACCAACAGGAAACTGGCAGGCTGTTAAATCCTCTGGTAGATGAACCGCTGAACAAACTAAATCCAAAGGGAATAGATGAAAGGCTTGTCGTGGATAGACAGAAGGTCAAGGTCGAGGCAGAGACGAGAAGACGTGGTCAGAAGCAAGCTGGAGTCGAAACAGAGGTAATAATCCAAGAGAGAATAATGGAACGTAGTGCATGCTCCAAAGACAATCTGGCACTGAATGAAGGAAACAATGCTGCTTAAACTCGGACTGCTTGACGAGCAGTGATGAGCTGCAGTTGAGGCTGAGTTAACCGGTTGTGCAAGGTTTGAGCTGATGAGGAGCTGTGGCAGAGATGTGGGGAGACCTCACACACCACAGCTCAACAGGGCAGAATGTGACAAATATATTAAGGTCAAATGTGCAAAATCCAAAAATCTCCATCATTTTTAAGATAAACAACAATTTTAACATCTACATGTAATCCCAGGAAATAAAACAAATTACTTGGTCAAGGAGAGGAAAAAAAGAAAATATAATAGGGCAATAGTTTAGTGACCATTTCATTGCACTAATAGCTCACTCACTGTAACTGCAACAGACACCTACAAAGGATGGAGCCAAATTGATCTTCAGGAAAGCATCTGTTGTACAAGGTTAATTTTTCTATTTTATATAAAAGACAAACATTATATCTTTGTGAAAGCAATTTAATGAAAATAACCATTATGCTTTGGTTCAATGTCAAATCCTTAGTAAATTCCACACGGTGTCCTTGGAGTTCTTCATACTTAAACTGACATAACAGTGATGCCATAAGGGACATCTATGTTAAAAGCTAAGATAGGTGGAATTTATAATAGCCTAAAAGCTTGGTAATATATGCATTAAGCAGAAAAACTACTGTGTCTCTTGTCTGCACATTCTTAACAGGTACTGCACTATGTGTTACATGTGAAATCATTAACAAGTCCAATCAAAACAGAATTAACCCTTTAGCTTTGCTGTGCTACTACCAAACAGTTTTGAATGAAAAACATCACAAATAGAAGAAGATGCAAGTTTAATGATTGCTGATTCATATGTTTTGACAAGCTCTGATGTCATATCAATTAAAGCAAATTATTCTTTAAGGTGTATAATTCAACAATTAAAAATATTATACTTTTTTTTTTTTTTTTACTAGGGTTTTACCAACTTAAAATTATCTGTTGTGTGTTAAATAAGGCCATGTGATGGACTGGCAACCTGGTTAGTGTTCCCACATCTTCTCCAATTACCACAAGAGAAATGCACCCGCAACGTCATATTTCATATATATACTGTATATATATTCACTTTTGGCAGACTGGTATACGTAAATATGAAATCCATATTGTGGACAGCTGATCCAGAGATTACTTGCTTCATAAAAATGAGTTTGACACGTTTATTCACTTCTTTTGTGTAGATATATATATATATTTTTCTGGTTACTTTTCTAAAGAAAGATCTCATACGGAACAAAGAGCCCCGGGGCTGGACCTGAAAAATAAATGAGTTGGCTCCGACTAATTGAGCAGTAATCATGATGTGCTGTTTGTTTCTGTTGAGGAAACATCATTTGCAGATAAACATTTTTCTAATCACAGCTGCTGCAGGCAGTGCTTCGAATGTTTAGTGCCAAGGTGACCTGAACAAAACAAGAAATAATGTGACATGAAATAGGGACACTGCCAGGAGCGAAACAGCCTGTCACGCTTCCTCGGTATGAGGAAATGATGAGTGCTACTTGCAAATAAATCTGGCGCCACAACTAATAAAAAGGTGGAAAAACAAATCAATAGCTTTCCCCACGTTGAATTCGTCCCACTGTTAACGAGAAACTGGCCAGAGAATGGATGAGTGAGGGGATGCAAACCGTTTCCTGTTGTGGTGATTATGAGGAAAGCGCATCTCATAAAACTTGTCGTGACAACGTAAGAGATCACAGCAGGAAGTGTAATAAACACTCCACACCAGCTGAAGAAGTTTATCAAGGGACCTTGAAGAGAAGCTAAATTGAATTAAAACATGTGAAATCTGAATAAGGGCGGAAATAGAAGGATATACCATCAAAAACAAAACTGGATGTTTTTAAATTACATTCCACTTATTGAACTGGTGAAACTAAAGTTTATTCCTAAAATGATTAATGAGGTTTTTAACAATCTGCCAACAGGGCAAAAAAAAGATAGTAGGAGCTGGTATTTTATGTTGGCTCTCATTCAATGTCCGAAAAACATCCAACACTTCATCTGTAAAAAATTGCCATGCTTTTAGTATGACAGCATCGTTTATGTTCACAAATATCATTTCTTCTAGCATTAGTAAATGGAATATTATTGGTCTGACGTTTCTCTGAAAAAAGAAAGACAGCCAATCATAAGTCGAGTACGCAGCTTGCTCTTTGTGTAGCAATAGGGCTTTCATTCTCAGCTCATAGCAGCCATGGTTTGGGTGAAAGCAAAATGAGAATTATTAAACTGCTCTCATTTACTGCCACCAATCTCTCCTTTACGCGCACACACACACAGTTCTGCACACAAGCAGGCATAGACTTTACTACTATCAGGATTCACTTCAACAATCAGTAATGAAAGTGTCTCATTCGCAATTCCAATCAAAAGCTCATCAATCACACCTTGCATCTAAAAAGGAGCTCACACACTTACTGGTTCTTGGTTAAAAAGGTGGAAGGAGGGAGTCTGAGCAAATCTGAGCTAAATTTAATCAAGGGCTCCCGTAATACAGACAGAATTGAGCGCGGTTTACCAAACTTCATCGTTGGAAGGAAACTGTTGATGTGATAACAGATCAAGCAGACCAGCGACTATAGACATCACAAAGGAAATGAGCATATGAATCACATTTCCACTTTTGTAATGAGCTCAGTGTTTCCAACTCAATTTTAGAGAAAAACAAATGTGGAGGGATGATAAAGAGCAACCACACCGACGGTTTGCAAACACAAATAAAAAGTAAAAAAGACAAAAAGAAAAGAAAATGCCAACTCATAAAAAGCTGCCGCTATAATAAGTATCTGAAAAAACTGTTTTAGTTATTAACAGGAGAAAAAAATAAATAAAATTAAAGTACAAACTCACGAGTCACTTAAATTTCTAAGTTTTATATATACTTTGCAGTCTTTATTTCTGGTGTGGAAAAACACCTTATAATAAGAAATACTATGCAAGTATTATCCCTGTTTAGCTGATAGGGCCTCACTTAATCTTCTCCTATAACAATTCACACCATTGGAGCACAGACAGCGGAGGATCATTCTATTCTGATCACTAAACAGGTTTTCTATTACATTTTAATCTAAGTGAACAACATGGAAATGTTAGAAAAAGGATTTTGGTTCTGGCTAACCATTTCTGACCGTGTATTTAGGATAATTATTCAACAGAGGGCACCTTCACAATTTGGCAGTCGGTATCGCTTTCCCTTGCAGCGAGAAGGTTCTGGGTTAAAACGTTCCCAAGCTCCAAGATGGCACTCTTTGCATTTCTTGCAGCAGTTCCACAACATTTTTTACATCTTTAAATACTTAAACTTATTCATCATAAACAAAACATGAACGAAATTGATATTGTGGTTGTGCAGTGTTTTTTTTAATTTTTTTAATCTTGATTAAAATAAATCTGCTTTTACGGACTTGCTATGCTGAATACGGATTTCTTGCAGCATTTTTGTAATTAGCAGGTTTAGGGGCATTTTAACCAAACACTGGTTCAGTTCAACCAGATTTTAAGGTCAGAATCTTAAAAACATTGTAGAGTAGCCCTTTTAAATGTTTTAATGAGGTTGCACTCAGCAAGTCCAAAAAACAAAATACTGATGGATGAAATCTTTAAAGCCAGCTAAAGACTTTGAAAAGCTATGAATATATAAATAAGTTTCATCCTTTGTCAACTTCATTACTCTGCAGGTTAGTTCAAGGAAATCTGTCGTATGATATTTAAACCTCAGTAAAATAATCATAAATTAGAGGTTTAAAGTGTTAAGAGACTTTCAATCATTTAAAAAAGCCAAAATATAAATGTAAACAATATTTTAGTTAAGTTAATTGTATTTATGGATGATCAATAATGTTTTGTCTTAACAAAATCACCCTCATAAATGTACTCAAACTGAAGTGACGTTTTTTTTTTTTTGTTTGTTTTTTTGTTGTAATACATCACATTTATTGCTACTGCAATAAAAGATGAATGCATATTTCATAGCTCAGGTTTCAGAGGAGCCACAAATGTTGTCCATATCTTCACCCAGAGATAAGTCAAAGGTCTGGGAGACCGGCCATGATATGGAAGGACACTACTCTTCTTAATCCGTCATACTTATTCCTTTTATGCAAAAACAAAAATATAAATTACCATTGTATTACAGCTCACAAATCTACTCAGGTTGGTTGAATATGACGGCAAACAAATTTTTAAACCTTGGAAAACAGCATGTCTTTTTAACCACGTGGTACACAGGAGCAACACAGCTAGCCCAACCTTTACCACACAGTAAAGAATAATCATAAACTTTAGTTGTTAATGTCCCTAACATTCATATAGCTCCAAACCTAGAAATAACTTAGCCTTGTTTGGTGGCCTATTTAAACAAAATAAAAAATAAAAAAGTTGTAAAGCATTAAAGTTTCACCATCAAACCTTCAACTTCTCTTTTCCCAACTGCAAAGGGACCACACCACGGATATGCAACCAACAGAGGAAAGTGGGAGGAGGGAGCAGCAGCTGGTGTTACCCCTGGTGAGGGATAAGGTCAGTGGCAGAAATACCAACACAAGGTCTCCAGGGACGACCAGGGAAACATTCAAATCCTTAAATCTCAAATAAACATGTCTCTAGTGGAAGTTGGTTATTTTTCTCTCCGCTTCACATCTCATTGCATTCAGTGGGCCTCCACCCGTGGTTATTATTCACTGCTCATTATCACTGCTCTGATTAATAAGAGCAATTTAGGGTCCCCTGGTATTAGATGGGAAGAAAGGAGAAGTGTGTTTCTCTTATAAACACACGCTTAGTCTACTACTTAGAATTAAAAAAAAATAAAGAGGGAAAGCAGCAGGTACCTGAGCTCTTTATGCAAGTCTCTGCAGCTTTAAGGGGTTAGCTTTTGTTTGTTTTTCCTGTCGATAAACTAACCATAATAAAAAATATATATTCCTTGGTTGTATCCTTCAGAACTGTTCTGTTCAAATCTATCAAATTACAAGATTTTCCATTTGGGGCTTCACATTACTGTAAGCCGTTTCTAAAAATGACTTTTCATAATGACCAGTTCTGTCTTGAGAATACTGTTAAATACAGACTATTCTCTAAGAACTATACCCCACCTTAGAGTTAACATTATACATTAATTAAAGCTACACTAGGTAACTTTTTAACCTTTATAAAATATTTTAATAACTTTTGTGATTATACATTGAATTACAGCTCATTGAATGACGCCTCTGTCATGGCCCGAGGGGGTTCGTATCGTTTATCCGGCACTAAGCAACTTTGAGGAGGGTGGCAGGAACCCTGCCAGACAAAACAAATACAAATGTGCTGACTCCTTTACGTCACATAGCCAATGAAAACAGAAACTTACTTCAATCTAACTGCAGGCGACCAGGAGATCAGGATTTTACGATGCTAGGCTCCTCATGGGAAATGCAGTCTTCCTTCAGGCCAAACACTACCACATTTGTCCACAGTGGCGCCAAAATCGACCAAAACTGAAACCTTTTCAGTGTTGCTTTAAGATGTAAGGTACAATATGATACAACATTAATTCACTGAGACTTGCATTGTTTTTTGTTTTGTTTTTTCCTGTCAGGAATTAACAGAATAACCAGAATAATGTGAAAATTAATAACAAAGGACTCTATTTACTAAATAGGTTGTTTTTAAAGGGATTTGGCAATGCAACAATGTTTTTGCATTTCTTTAAGATCATCTGAAAAACAAGCAAAATACAGCTTTTAGTTTTTGTTTTTCCTAAACTATTTTTTAAACCTCTGACATATATTCACTCTAAAAAGTTGCTAGAAACCATAAAATACAAAAGATAAACACAACCCTAGAAAATCCCTTAGACATTTGTCTACCAACCAATAAAAAATAAAAAATCAAGTATATTAATACACCCAACATGCTGAGACAAACATCAGGTTTGATCAAGCATAAGTCAAGTGGAACACCTCCAAATTTTACCAGCACACCCGTATGTCTTAAAAGAGATTTAGGTAATTTAGCTTCTTCGCATCCTTGTTCGTACGTTGATGCAGCGACAAGGCAGCAATGCTCACGCTGCCCCTGTTTAAGGGAGCATTTGATTTCTATTATGTGCGTTTGTGAGGTGTAAAAAGACAACTTGCCGCGAAGTCACCTTCAAAGAAACGCCCCCTGTGCCAAGAAGTTACAAATCTAAAATAGTTTCTTAGAGAGGAGGCAGCAATTCTATTATTCTTTAAAACGCATCGCAATGGCTTTTATGAGAGTGTGGAAAAGCCATTTGTGAAGCGGGTCAGGAGAGTGAGCAGCTTGGCCCTGAGCACATTGTGTCTTATCCCTCTCCATTTCCACCACTTTGTCCCTGAATAATAGGCAGACCTCGTCACTGCCCCCAGAGGCTAATGGCTTCTCATGGAGGAGAAATCAACACAGAAATACCTCTGTGGGTAATCCGCCTCTTTAACCAGCAACACGCCATGCATCTAGGCCTACTGTGCACAAAATAGCATCGGAGAAATAAGTGATTCCAGCCCTGTGGGATAGTGCCTTAATATCCACTATAAAGGCTGTGAAGGAAAATATATAATCTCGATGGAAATCTGACAGAAATAATGGTGGCTGAATGCATCCTCTTGGGGTGAAAATTTTGATTGACAGGAAACTGGAACGTAAATGGACAGCAGCAGAGTTTGTGAAGTTTTCATGTGATGAAAAATGGACAGAAATTTAATAAGCATAAAGAACCCTTTTATCTCAAAAATATAACAGCAACAAAGCTTCAGGAGCAATTACATTTGGTAAGGAGCTACAAAAAACAGTTATGATGAAATAAAATAACTGCTCAAACTTTTTCCGCTTAAAAACACAAATGCCAATATCTGTCATTAAAATTTTTATGTGACAGAAAGTAGTGCATAAATCAGGAGTGGCAGGAAAACATTATTTTATTTTACATTTCGTGTAACAGATTCTCCACACAACTTCAACTGCAAACATTTTGGAATATGTGTTTGTCCATTATTCTTTGGAAAACATAACAGTGAAAGTGTTATAACAACTCCTACAGATTTTAAATGGCATGTAGAGCTAGACTTCAACTGGACCATTTTTGCAAAGGGCCCTGGACCTGCATGTTTGAAATAAGTCCATGCTGCAACTGATTCGGGGGGACAATTACCTCCTACATGTTGTGTAGCAGAGGTTTGGTAATGACCTATTTGTTTGAAATGTTTTAGAGCAAGAACCCTAGAGGTGCAGGAGCTCCAATCTTGATGCCTCGAGTTGGACACCAAGGTAAAACAAATCCACTTTAGGTTAGTCTGTATGTTCAGGGTTGTTTTTCTGCTGAAAGGGGACATCCCCTCACCGCCCCAACTGCAAGTCTTTTACAGGTTCCAACACAGTTTCTTCTGTTACCTTTTATTTGGTGCAATCAATCCGTCCCTCGATCTGATCCGCTTCCTAGTAGTTGCTGAAGAAAGGTATTTTCACAGTATGATGCTGCTAAAAGCACATTTTAAAATAGGAAGAGTCAATGTACAGGGTTTCTGTTTTGCCCCAAATAAAATCTTCCATGTAGATCAAAAACATGGCAATTTATTAGTACATTTGCAATTGTCTAATAGTTCACATTTCATTAGGACTGAACAATCCTTTTGAAGACTTCTGAAGACAATTGGAGTGAATGGCAGCTAAATGAATATGCATGCTACTCTATACATTTCTGTAATTTCCTTTCCAATTAACACTTATACAATATTTTTTGTTGGTTTACTAAATAAACTTTCCCTACAAATATAGGGAATCTGATGATTTCAATACAAAAATAATGTGAAATGATGGTGCAAATACTTATGTAAGAGATAACATAAGAGCCTAAAGACCAAGTAACGGAAACGTCACCTCAGGTTTTTAAATTAACATTTAAACTCCTATAATTTAGTCATGGCAAGCCCAACCACCAGAGGTAACATGTTTAATTTCAGGGATTAATGAAAGGTCGACACCACCTCATTAAGTGTTGATAAATATCAAATGCAATCAATGAAGGGGAAAAACACAAACCTCAAGTGTTCTCACACTGTCTGTACTGCAAAATGTCCACATTAATCCAATAAAGCTAACAAAGCTTTTACAAACCGATAGTCCTTCTGCAAACTAACCCTAAAATAAAGAGTGCATGAACAACATCAACACATTGTTGTAAAGGTATGTCTTTTGAGGAAAATCACATGATTGCATCATGGTAATATTAACAATCTTATTTCCCCCTATTTTAATTTAAGGCCAACAATGTTTCATACAGCATAACACAGTAGAATATTCAACCCACAGACACACACACAGTAAAAAAAAAAGAGAGAGGTGTCCAAGTTTAACATGAAGAGGAGAGTCCAATGAAAGAGTTTATCGTTTTCTCTCTTGTTTTTTTCCTAAAAAGACAACACCTTAGCCAGGAGATGTCAAACAAACCCAGCCAATCCTAGGTCCATGTGAGCCTTCTGGTAGCCCCAGAATTCTAAAATAGTTTGTTCTTGAGAAAACCTCACGACCCTCACATTTCTCTAACTTTTAAAAGTCAACAGAGAAATTATACACCATAATGTCCATCCAGAGTAGCGAGAGACTGGGGCCTCGATATTCAATTTAAGCATAAAGTCCATGTGTATAGAACTTTGCCAAAAGCTTGGATTCAATTAAGCTAAACTCCGTTTTCAAATAATTTATAATAGTTTTCCAGGGAACCCCTACTTCCTTTACCACCGCAGGAAAATAAGAGGTTTTTCAAACCCATCATTCTTCTATGAGATTAATTAAATAATTAGGCTTTGAAAGAAAGTGTGTTTAACACACTATTTGGCTTTTTAACAGAATTTCAAAAAGTAATTTTGACGAATAACACCAAAACACGTTTAAAAAAAACATTCAACAGGGCAGCAATAACCTTACTTCAGGGATGGAATAAGAAGTTTTTGTTTTATGCCAAATGAAACACGAAAACCTTACAAATACATTGATGAAAAAGTCCCCACTAAAGCACTCTGCCACAAAGTAAAGAATCTGATGTCACACTTTGTCACACATGAAGCAGTTGCATCCTGGCAGTATAAATGGTGAAAAAGGTCAATAGAAATCAATTATGTTCACATATCTAGTAGAATATGAGCAAGTATTTTCATGCAAGGGCATTTTTCTTTGGAGAGATTGATTCTCTATGCATTTGCATGTGTCTGCATTAAAGAACAGGCCTTCAAAGACTGCGGTTCATTTGCGCTTCAATCTGTTTATCTGACCTTTCTGATGCATTTCTTTTAAACTTCTAATTTATTGCCTGTAGGAGGTATTTCAATAACAATACTCAATACCCTGAGAAACAGGGCTTATACAAAGGAAACCACATACAGACCAATCAAATGCCTGTATATATCAGTGGAAATTATAATTTGATAAACTTAAAGTAAAGCTGCCCTATAAAGTGGCACTACACAGTTGATTTTGTTGTCAGCTAACACATATGCTGATGTGTGGGTGGCCATCTCTCTGGGGGAAAATAATCCTGTGGCTGAGGTCAATTTCACACTCATTCCTGTTCTAATGTCTGGTAACACATTGGTGCATATACACAGGCTTGTGTGTGCACTGAAGAAAAAAAGAAAAAGCACACACACCCCCACTGCGCACTCTGACTTGAGGCGAAACAGGTGGGTTAAATCCCAGAATCTCATCTTTCACAAAGACCACACAAGAATTCAGGCGGGGATATTGGTTTTATATCATCCTATAAATAACACGAAGGAAAATTAAATGCAGCTTTCAGAGAGGTGTTTTGACCAGCAGTAATGGGTATTTCTATCTGTGGGCGGGCTTAATGCAGTAACGTTGTCACAGCTGAAGGTTGAGGGGCCACTAGGGCCTACATTTCTCTGCTCTTACTTCTGGGTATGTCCATCACATATTTGATGAAGTTACATATTAAATCTTATGAAAGACCAAAAAAATAAAAAATAAAAAATCAGCATTTTCTTCTTTAACTAAAAAAGAGAGAAACAAGTTTATAGGATGGAAAGACATCAAAGTCTTCCCAGTTGCAACTATTGTGGTATATACAGTATTTATAGAAATATGAACACGTCATAATACAGTGCATACTGCGTTTATTGGGAAAATTGATATTACTGCGGCCTGGTGTCTTATAATATCTCTTTTGTTTTAGCCTCTGTCCGTCTCTGTATGTGAAGGGTTTCCTGCAAGGATGCTCTCCAGAAACGTTTCTAGTAGCTTTGGATGATAAACTGGCCTACAAGTTAGACTACATTCTGTTGTTACTTATACAAGTCCAAAACAAGGAAAAATGCAGCAGATTCGGAGAATCTCAAGGACTCTGGAGTTTTTTTTCTTTAGATCAGTAGACTCATTGCAATGGCATTGCCAGTCAGACACCATCTAACATCAAAGTGTCTAGTTGCTGAGGGACCATCTGTTTCATAATGAACCCAACCGAACTGGAATTCTGATGCATATGAAATGGGACAGAATTATAAATATGCCTGAATCTGGGTGCTCCCTTTACTTATATGTTCTTACATGTTAATTAGAAGTAATACGCCGTTGTTTTGTGAGATGCTCTAAAAGCAAACAATCAAAAAATTAGCAAAGGTTCTGGTTAAATTCAGTTTTAATGTTTATTGCGTTTGACTTCATGCACTCAGTTCTTTCTTTCTTAAAGATTATTGTTGATTTCTTTTTTTAATTGGATCTTCTAATTAATAAACCTGTTACATCTGTGGAGCGAGAAAGGAGGTAATGTCTAGAACCTGAGATGAAAGCAAAAATTTAGCAAAACAAAAGTATTTTAATTAAAGAAAAGCTTGCAAAAAAAAAGACACGTTTTTTTTTGTGTGTGTGTGTGTTATGTTTGTAGTGGTGTCGTAGTTCCTTATTTTTATTCTTACTTTTTTACGCTTTCTCAAGCAAACTATGTTTGTATTCCTTGCGTGCACAGAAGGAACTCAGTGTATCAATCTCACTGTTTGGTCATGACTCATTTTGCCTGTGATTTTCCAAAACAGCAAAGATGACAGACAGAAAAATGAGTGATGAAGAAAATGAATAGTTTAACCATATGAGCCCTGATAGACAGCAACACAGATGCTGTTTGAATGAGAAAATCATTACAAAGTAAATAATAGTCACGTAAAGTAAATGCCGAAGCATTGCAAGGATTCTTCTTGAACTGCAGTTATTTTAGTTGATTTGTTTTACATGTCTGCTTCTTAGTAAGCATTACCTTAAGACCTCTATAGTAAAAAAAGAATAAAAAAGATATTTTTAAACGATTAACTATCTACCGTGTACCATAATAATTCACATATAAGCTAAAGTATGCAAAACCAGTCACCACTGATAAAACCATGTAATTATTTAGTCAGAAAATATAAAGCTGACATAAAAAGGTTGTAGAAAAACTAAAACCAAAACCCCAGAATACATTGCCTTGAAAACATTCCTGGTATAAATCTCAAGATAGCTTATCGTCAGATTGATGATAACTGTAATATTGTGCCCACTTTATTAGACACTTTAAATATAAGTATCTGCTAAATGCTTAAACATAAGCCTTTTCACACTGGGTGAAAACATAAACTACAGAGAATTTTATTGGGATTTTAAGCTCAAACAGCCTAATACTGCCACCACCATATTCCACAGAGGGGGAAGTATGTATAGAGGGATTCTTTTTGGCCTTTTTAAATGGGAAAAATCTAAACAGAAATCCAAATCAAATCTAAACAGAGTACATTTTGCTATACATGCAACATCTTTCAAACTTTTCCTATTAAAAACGAAATATACATAAATGCACCATTTGCTTTCTACTTCACAATATACACTACTTTGTGTTGGTCTGTTAGATAAAATCTCTATAACATAAACTTTGATTTCTACTGTTGAAGAGGTACTTCTAATAGAATATGAAACCCAAATATTTAATGGAGGGTGTAATTACGTTTTTAACTGTATAAAAAAAAAATTATAATACTACAAAAAATGTAAAAGTACTATATTTAAAAAATCATACATCAGCTGTATTTAACTATTAAAGACATTTTTTACAGGAAGAAAAAAAAAAACCATTTCCATAAGAATTGAGTGCAGAACATAGATTCATGATCAAATATACACAGACAGCTTCTTTATATTTATTTGTCTTTTAGATGAAGAAATTGCACAAACAATTACTTTCAATCCAAGCATTTTACACGTAATGCGAGTGCCGTTTGTTTCAAAAGTAATCAATATAAATACCTCCAGGAACTTCTTCAAGCGTACATGTTTGACGAAACCCTCAGATCTTTTGATTTGATCTCCTTCTCATCCCACACACTGCAATCACAACCACAGGCACTCCTCTCACCAGCTGCTGTTTCAGTCTCCACTGTGCATTAAGCGATTTAGCTGTAGCGGTTGCAGACCTTTCTTATTTAAGAGTATTGACATGCCCTGACTGTATCTTTTGTTCCATTTCCTTTCCTGATTAAGCACACACAAGTTTCAAAGGACGGGAGAAGTGGAGGTGATACAAAAACAAATATAAAGGGAGAATACCTGGGCCATTTTATATAAAAGTGACACAGAGCTATACTGGTCGTTAACAGTGAAGCATAAATGGCTTGGAATTCTCTTTACAGTCTAAAAGGTAGACTATATTTTGTAACCCTAATGGTGTTTTGAGTAATTCTAGCTTTACTTTGAACCTGTTTGTGGCTTATATTTTAACTTCTTTGTTTTTTTTTTCTTTTGCCAAACATGCTTACTGACTCACTGGTAGCAGTAGAGCAGAAGCAATATTTGATCTTCATGATAAATGTTATTTTTCTTTTATCTTTGTCAGTGGAGAGTAAATGACCTCTCAATGCACAGAAAAACAGTTAGGGGGCAAATATCCATTTAAAGTCAGATTTATCATTTCATTCCATAGAAGTGACAGAGATTTAAATACTTGTGGCTCAATATGAATTAGACAGATGGCCACAGTCATTTAAAAGGAAAAATCAAATAGCTTTGTGTTAAGTTTTTTGCACTATCATTCCACCTGGTTAAGTATAAGTAATCTCAACTGTGTTCATTGCACTCAATTATCCTAAATGGATATAATACATAACAAACAGATAAGAAAGTCTTGCTGAAATCGACTTTTTAAAAAAGCTCATGGTAAATAATGTATCACAATTTATTAACCCCTTTGTATTTTTTTTTTAACAAGAAAATCAATTAAAATCATAGATACATAATTACCTCCAGATACTGACAGACCAAAAATTATCAAGGATTAAAAGGCTCAAGGTCTTATTAGTTTGACTTTTGTTTACAAGTAGCTACCATGTCTTTAATTTAAAACATTTAATTTCAAATACTGCTTCATTTAACACAAAAGTCTTTTTTCCAAACAATATTGATCAGGATTATCAGATTTTACACTTTTACAAATACCATTTTGTTACAAAATGTACACAGAAAGGTTTCTTTACCCTAACAATCAGTTCCAACCTTACTGAGAAGCAGGAAATACCAGCAGTATTCTAATCATATCTATGCCACGAGAATGGCAAATTCGTTTTCTGGCAAGTTCTGTACAGAATGACTTTCAAATTTATTTTTAATGACATTAGATGCCCTCAGTATATTGAGAAGGTAACCATGGAGATATGCAATCAGCTGAAAATGCATTAAAAAAAAAATTAAAGAAAGGAACCAAAGTTGTGTTTTAGATTCTATATTAAAACAACCATTAACTCTTTCATTTCCATCCATAAGGGGTCACATAGGTGACCAGACCAATCAAAGTGACAGAACCAGGAGTTAAACGAGAAAAATAATTGGAAGGTCAAAAAATAATGGCCACTCTGGTAAGAAAAAAACCCCAAAACAACTTAATTGGTTTGAGAGCCATTTGATGAGTCCTCAAGCTAAAATGTAAAAGCACTCATTGTTACTAGCAGAAACAGTTGCATGACAGGGTGCAATGATGAGGCCCTAAAAATCATTAGCTGAAATAGAAGAAAAATTTGTTTTTTAATAGCAGGTATCAAAGTATTTATACTTAAAAAAAAAAAATTCAAACTAAAGGCCAACTACCTGTTAACTTTACTTTTTAAAGCTACTCTAAAACTTATGCTGCAGAAAGCGTAAACTGCTTTTAAGTGGGATTGGAAACATGAAGCTACTTTCACCCTGACTTTGAATCTCACTGAGGCCCTTGAAACCCCCAGTGAGACCTGGGAACTTTGAGCATCAGAGTGAATGTTGTGCAGCAGAATAAGTGTCACCCTGCAGGATGAGTGCTTTCATCAAGCTTGCCTCTTACCCTGACCCTTCCATCTGGGGAAACAGATGATACTAATGAGGGAAGGCTTCTTGTCTCCTGGCACCAATCACACACACTGCTTCCATTGTGCTGCAATGTCTCTGTCCACCCAACATACCCATTAAATCACAGACACAACTCATCATATAAACAACTCTTGGTATGGTTTTTGAGGGTGATTTGTGATCTCTAGCTTTCGTAAAACGTTAAGATGTTGATACTGATTTGAAGTAATTGCAATTTCCCTGTAAGAACTTTATGACCAACACTTCTTGTCATGAGGGGTTATGAATTTGGGATATTAAAAGTAACTATTAAACAATTGAATATTCTAAAGCCAAAAATAAAAAAAGGAGTTTGGTTTATTTTGGTTATTTAAATAAATATTGGTACAATTCAAAGTACTTAAAACCAGCATGTTCCATTACTCCGATTACTTGCTAGAACTTGTCTACCTCAATCTTTTGCAGCCCTGAAAGGAATACAGAAAAGCTGTCTAGTTTCTCCTTGTGATGGACCGAGATAAAAATCAGGAGGAGTCACAGGATATACTAGACAAATAGTTATTTTTTTATTTTAACCCAAAGACTATAAATGGCAAAAATAAACTGAGCTCATAAAAGGAGTCAAAGAAACAAAACCTGAAGAAAAAATGTGAACAAACTGGCTGCACAAACTAACATAACTTATCTAACAAAGAATTGACACACAGGGGTTTATATACTGGCTGATAAGACCAATTAAGACACAATAGGGGTAACTAAGAGAATACAAATACAAATAACATAAAACAAATAACAGTGCAGCTAAGTTTGGCTAAACTAAAGACCCAAAATGAAAATCAAAAGTATCAAACTTTAAATACTAACATTTACTTAAAAACAAAACTTATCTAAACAAAGAAACTACAAATTCCCCCTGCCAGCAGGAACTAGTGGTGCATTCCAATTAAACCTGCTGAGCCCTGGCATCTCCAGGCAGGTAAGTACAACATAGGAGTGTTAGTCCTGTGGTGGTCCCTGCAGAAGCACTGCCCCAAGACCCCTTTCAGAAGCATCAGTCTTTTAGCTGGAAGCTGAATCTGAATCCTCAAGTTGAGATGTTGCTTGAATCTGATGATCAGTTTGAGTTTCAACAGGCTGTGGATCAGTTGAAGTCGGCTCAGGGGTTGGGGTTGTCCTGGCATGCATTTCCATCTTCAAAAGCCGAAACTGGTGTTGCAAACCCTTGAAGCGCTGTTCTTGTTGTGCAGAAACCTCTCTCAGCTTTTTATCGCGAACTTCCTGTTGTCCCATGAACGCCTGAAGAATTCTAGCTATATCATGCAGAGTTGGCTCTCTGGTCTCATCATGCTCAGGGTCTCCAGCTGCTGCTGAAGCTCCTTCCATTTCAGCCCTGTCTGACTGGGAAGCCTCTTTGGTCTAAGCCTTGTTTCCTTTCCGTGGAAGCACACCATTCTGCATGGCTCAAGAATTTGTTGGAGGGGGGTAGTAAAACTTACAAAAAGCAAAAAAATTGAAGAAAAAAAATCCTGCCTCCTCAACTCAAAGTCCCACTTCTGACACAACATGTCATGGACCGAGTTAAAATTCAGGAGGAGTCACAGGATATATTAGACAAATAGTTTTTATTTTATTTTAACCCAAAGATTATAAATGGCAAAAATAAACTGAGCTCATAAAAGAGGTCAAAGAAACAAAAACTGAACAAAAAATGTGAACAAACTGGCTGCAAAAACTAACATAACTGACCTAACAATGAAATGACTCACAGGGGTTTATATACTGGCTGATCAGACCAATTAAGATACAATAGGGGTAACTAAAAGAATACAATTACAAATAACACAAAACAAATAACAGTACAGCTAAGTTTGGCTAAACTAAAGACTCAAAATGAAAATCAAAAGTATTAAACTTTAAATACTAATATTTACTTAAATACAAAACTTATCTAAACAAAGAAACTACAAATTCCCCCTGCCAGCAGGAACTAGCTTCCAATTAAACCTGCTGAGCCCTGGCATCTCCAGGCAGGTAAGTACAACATAGGAGTGTGGCCATGGATTTGGGATTCACACTCCTTAAATAAGACTCTTATTTGGACCACAATGTATTTTGGTATAAAAGTCTGGTGAAAAGCGAACACCATGACTCAAATCAAAAAGAGGAACAGATCCATAGGCCGCATTTGGAGGACCCTTTGAATTTGGACATACCATAGGTTTAGGTTTACATCAGCAACACTGCAAAAAGGAAATTTTGGAAAAGCAATAGTTGTTGGTTACCATATCCAAAGATCACATTCTCAAACTTTGCATGCAAATGAGACATTTAATCTGCTCGGTGATTTTTTTTCCAACACATGATTCAACCAGTCACACATGGAGGGCCCACATGCTAAGACAGTTGAAGAAGATCAGAATCAAAGTAATACAAAAAAAAAGTGCACCTCTTTTGACCATTCAAAATAATTATTTACAGTGGCAAAGCTTTAGTTGTCAGTATTTTATGATCCATTTTGTTGTTAAGTTTAAATGAAAGACAAGAAAACTTATACGATATTTTTTTTCTCCAAATAATAAAGTTTTGTCAAAGTCCCAGCTCCGATTGGTCATTTAAATTACTCATATGGCCCCTCGAGTCTGGTGCATTTAAGAAATCAGATAGTTATTAAACTTACAGCAACTGACAAAGACATGTTAAGCCATTAAAAAGGAACTGAACAATTTTACGGTAATGATGATTTGGCTTCAGGAAAAGTCAGACCAAAAAAGCCACTTTCAACTTTATGGGGACACCTTTTCTGCTTCACCACTCATCGATATCATTAATGTTTTTTTGTAAGGCAGCTGACATGGCATTAGATTGCTTCTACAGGAACTGAAAGGAAGCAGCCTATCTGAGATGCAAGGGGTCAGACAAGGCTAATTAGTCTGCAGTGGCCCCTCAAATTTCTGCTCTAGGATATTAATGAAGTGATCCATAGGAAAGCAGCTGCTCACAACACAACCCTGCACCTCACTCCACTTCCCCACTTTAACAACTCACTGCAGCCTCCATTCATCTAGACCCCCTGCTGGTTTCAGAATCTACCTAGGAAGGGCAGTGCTGTGCTGTGCTGGTGGAAGAAGCCCAAGCTGCTCCCCCTGAGATCTTGACAGGTTCCGATCGATTGCCTCGGAGCAGGAGGTGGAAGAGCATGGGATTGGGGGGGGGGGGTGTACAGCTGTGCGTGTGTCACCATGCCAGGAGAGGGTGACAACAGCCTGGCTTTGTGTCCTACATCAATAGAAAAATGATCTTTCCACAAGAGTGAACACAATAGTTTGAGGAATGGTTTGTTGTGTCTCCATATTTTATCTATTTCTGCCTTCCCATGATGTGTCTGAGCCTCAGTGTCATGAGCAATGGGCAAGGTAAAGCTTATTAGACATTTTACTGATAGATCAATGGAACAGCTTTGATACCAGGCAGCATGTTTTCTTGTCCCTACTGCCATTTATGCTTAGTCCAAGAAGTGGCACACAGTAGAGCAGGAAGCTTTCAAAGACAACCCTGGAAGGAGAGCAAATATCACAGATACAATAAAAATATACGCCACTGGCAGCAGTTTTAAACAATACACCACCTCGAATCATCACAAACCCTTTTGAGACGGAGTATTAATAGAATGACTGTGAGCTTGATCATACCTATCAGCTCTTCTTCGAACGAAAGCAGCCATATATCAGTGACTACCAACTCAAGGGCATTGCAATGATCCATAGCACTGGTTAAAAAAAAAATAGAGAAATTATCCCCTTCTTTCTGTGAAACTAATGGCACAATGGTTATAGATTAATTCAGAACCAGTTTGTTGAATATTATCACACACACAGATTAACTGGAGCCTGAAGAACCAGTTATTTCTATTGTTCAAACAGTCTATCCCCAATTTGGGGATGTATGCACTGCCTAGTTGGGGAGTGTACCTCTCAGGTAACAGCACATAGTGATCTTGCATGTCACTTCTTTGTTAGACTGTTTTTATATCATTTAGCCGCCATCATGCTAAAAGCATCACAATAAACTAGGGTATTTAACGCAAGATGTAAGTATGGCTAGGTTCTGGCATTATCAGATTAAAAAGAATTAAGATTTGATTAAATTTTTTTTATGTTAAAATCTTCAAACACAATATGCTATATAAAAGTGTACAATACTTTCAAAATATATAGCCATGCAATTGTTCTATATCCTCTTAGGGTATGACCACAAACTTCAATGCAATTTACTATCATTTAAGTGATAAGGTAAAGGAAGGATTTTTTTTTTTTCTAGTGTCACTTTAAGATAGAAAACAAATCATTCCAGTACCTACAAACAAAATCCACTCGTTTGTGTGTAATTTAGTCTTAAACCTGTTTTTTGAAGGAGTTGATGGAAAATTTCAGTAAAAGTTTCTTTTTTTTTTTTTGTCGTCCACCACGTCTTGACACAGGTTGTTTTTCTACAGAGTATTCTGCACAGTTATTATTTTTATACTCTGGCTAGGAATGGGTGGTAAAACATCCCCCCAAAAGCCTACACCAAGTTCCTGGAAAGGGTGGCCACAGTGAAGTGTCTGCCTCTATTATATTGTCCTTTAGTGCCCCTTGTCAAGACCGTACCACTACTCATTTGGTTTAGAAACACTAGCTTCACTTTTATTAGACCAGAAATAGCAATAAAGAACTTTCTCAGTGTAGAACAACCCGTCTGAGAAACAGCTTCATTCCTGAAGCTGCGAGACTCTTGAACTCCTCCGGAACAAACCACTGCACGGACAATACATAAGTGAACACCTTACCATACCCGCACTGAGACACTTCACTAACGCATATTCTGTATATTTTCTGAATATTCTGTGTTCTATTTTATTTACTTTACTTCTATTTTATTTTTATTTATTTTTTAACTTTATTTTGTCTATTTTAAAATTAGCTCTTGGGTGGAACTGGACCGTGAAATGTAATTTCGTTCCACCTCATGTACCACATGTGTTGAAATGAAAATAAACTCTCCTTGAATCCTTGAATCCTTGAACTTCAAGAAATGTAGAAATGTAGTTCAAGGGAAAAAAATAGGTTTAATATTTAACCTAAGCAGCTACAACCACACAGAACAGAGTTAATAAAACTACCAAATGTACTATTCTATTTAAACTCTTCAATGTCTTCACAATAAGACTGTCGAGGTAGCACCACCACATAGGAGCTGCATGTTTTTGAAGATTTACAACTAATGTTGTATATTTCAAAACACCAAGTGCCATATAAAATTTAATATAAGGAGAAAGCTCTTAATGTGTCACCTAATTTTCAACAGCACATATGCTGATGTCAGCACACATTACTATTAAAGTTCTTGTATAAATAAACATACTTGAGTAAGTGTGTTAAGAGGAGGGTAGGGGGATGTAATATTTCCACCGTTTTGTTCCGTACAGACAGAAGCATTATTTAGCTATGGCAAGCTGAGATTTCAGTAATAAATTTTCAAAGTGAAATCTCTGTCTTGTTACGTCTCTGACAGCTCATTCTGGGCACATCCAGCAAGAACGCAAGGGGTGTGGAAACAGAGCTGAAGGCCATTAGGCCAATGTGCAAGAGAAAACCTCTGCAATAGAAGGTGAGCTGCTGTGAGAGGTCACTGTGTGAATACCAAATGTGCCATGCAGGTCCACCAGCACTGAATACTGAATCAATGAGACTTTCATGAGCATGATGACAGAGAATGAAAAATTGATATGCAAAAAAAAATAAAAATAAGACCCTTTGAATCGGCCTTCAAAATTTCTACTCTGCTAAATAATGTTTTAAAAGCATCGCAGATGCTGTTGGCAATCGTCCACTTAATCCAGGCGTAATAATATAAATTGTTCCTGCATCTCTTGTGTCGCAAAAACACATCTCACCAAAAGACAGTAGTTGTCTGGCCTGCCTAACGATACAAGAGCTTTCTTATCATCCGCTGAGCTCCAATCTCTTGATAAACAATTGCCGCTGGCATCTAGCAATGGCACATTTTACAGATGCCCTCCCAGTGGCACCTCCATTACAGCAAGGTGCCAAAAAATTTGACCTCTTCTCTTTGTCATCTTTACACCTCTTAATGAACAGTGGCAATCCCTGGACCTTTTTCCTCTTGATTAACTTTTAGTTGCTCTCTGTGTCTGGTGGTAAAAGCCCTGATGAGAGAGTTAACCCTTGGCTGGCTCTGATTTCCTAGTAAACAATGCTGCATCGCTGGTTCATGAGTAATTGAACACTATTGATTGGAAGGTCCAGGGGTGACAATAATTAGGCCGCATATTAGGTGACAGCAAACAGAAGCTGTGAAGACAGCTTACTTCACAAAACACACCCACACACATATAGACATCTTGTCACCTACATTCACCATGATAGCATCACTATCCACTGTCTTTGCCAGCACTTGGTTTTGCTCTCCTTATCTGGCTTGCTGTCAATACAGACAACTCTTTGCTCCACTGGGGGCATGAGGCAGTATTGACATTCAGCTCAAACCCACAGCTCTGAGTGGAGTCCAGGGTGTAGCACATGAATTATGCATGCCTTGACGCCAGGGTGCTGAGCAACACCAGTGCCATCATAATTGAAACAATTGAAAATACAATACCAGATGGGTCAATAATTAGACAGCAGGAGGGGGAAACTTGATCCGGACGCTCCCCTGCTTGTCCTGCCAAACTAAACACCAGACACATGGAGGGGACCTTTGCCGACATGTCCTGGCTCCCTTTGGTGCAAAGTCACATGATTTGTTACATGCTGAATGTTGTGTCTGTGTGTATGGCCGTGGTCATGATTATCAGCGACTGATAAGTCGACCTTCCACAGGGAGACTCCCTCTCACCCAAAACCTGCAGCGGCAGCAGCTTGGCCCTAATTAAAAATACAACATGTTA
The DNA here is from genome assembly GCA_032876305.1 of Orestias chungarensis. Lineage (NCBI taxonomy): Eukaryota > Metazoa > Chordata > Actinopteri > Cyprinodontiformes > Cyprinodontidae > Orestias > Orestias chungarensis. Next base: position 3,797,369 of record JAVLVB010000251.1, on the reverse strand, counting down.
CGGCTTGGCGATTTCTTAATCTCTGAAAAAGTACAATTTGTGCATCGGCGGCGAATGCCAGAAGTACTCGTTGCATTGTGTTTATCAAATCCTGTCACCTTGAATATAAAACCTCTCTGAGGTTACTCATTTGTGCCTTGTCGTTTGTGGAAAACAGAGGTTGGTGACTGATCCTTTCCTCCAGCCCTGCACTTTCATAAATCCACACTGAGGGCTCGCAACAGATCCATTACACTCACTGGTCTCCTGGACAGAGAAACAACTCAAGGTGATCACCATAAAACTACACAACACAAAAGTCATCCGTCACCTTGCAATACCTTTAAAACTTGGGAAGCGACAGGAGAATAAAGCACGAAATACGCAGACAAGGGTAGGAACTACTTTTATTTAATTAGTCACATTAACTCCAGCAATTTTTTTAACAAATTGAATTTTACTTCCATAAGGCAGTGTAAAATGTCTCAATACTAACTCCACTAAATAAAGTAGAGTGATTCTTCTGCGTTAGTTTGTTATTTTGTAACAGTCACACACAC
>JAVLVB010000251.1:3764164-3789053 GCA_032876305.1 Orestias chungarensis | reverse complement strand
AAAGCCAGAAAAAAGAATAGCACCACATGAATTCCAATGCCTATTACTTAGCAGAAAAGTTTAAAAGACCATGAGAATAAAGCAGAACATCACTGTCTCGTTTCAACCACAAAACTATTATTGAGTTAATCTTCACAAATAATTGACAAAGACTGAAATGGAAAGAGGCCAACGTTAATGACAGCAAGTAGATAAAACAAAATCCTACCCTCTCCGTCTTTTTGTATAAAAACACCATTCATTATTTAAAGGATACACATATAGCTCAGAGAATGAGTTGGAAGGAAAGAGGCAAAACAATAATCAGCACAAACGGTTTGAACTGCCAATCTAAAAGTTGCCCAAGGGAGGAAAACAAAACTGGGTAAAATACTTCAGATCAAACATGGAGAGTTAAACGGCCCAGATCCAAGTTGGAGCATTATGTTTCTCATGGAGACCTTCAGCTTGAACCCTAAATACACTCTAGGTCTACGGTAACAGTTTGGGCTTAAATATGATAGTGGAGATTAACCCACAAGGTCTTTGCTAAATGCTTTTACTGAGGACCTGCAGACTGGCATGTTAACGATACCTTCAATGAACTCATCTCTCCTTCACATTTGTCATGCATTCTTACGAAAAAACTGGATCAAAAAAAGTACAAATGCTAATTATTCCTTTTTAGAATTTTCCTGAATCTTTACACTAAAAAAGGGGGGATGGTGACGGCTTTTAACACTTCAGAAGGTGGTTTTTTTGGGATTGGAGGACAGTCAGTGTAAATAATTTGGACTTTTAGAAATATATAGAGTGAAATGATTAGGCATCACACAAACTTCATTTAGTCCTAAAAAAAGAACTGACACCACAGGTTTAAGGACCTTTTAGCTCTAAAAATTACACATTTTTAGAGTTAATATTACTGCCGGTAAAAAGTCCAACGGGATGATGCTAGCAACACCACGGTTGACAGTACAGTGCTTTTAGTTTTAAAACCTCACTTCTTACCAACACAGTCATCACAAAGGAGTTTTTTGATGTAAAATCAGGCTCGCGCTTTTATCCAGGGGAGTGTTTAAGCGCTTATCGATAGTTATAAGAAATATTGAGGTTCACATTTTAAATGAAAATATAAGCATATGTATAAGAGTTAGTATATATAATTTTGAACCCTGTGTGGATAACACAAGGTCAATTCATTTGATAAGAATTGTATGATAGTAACAAGAATCTGAAATTATTACAATATACCAATGATTTAAGTACCTTACTAACTAAAGCATTGCATCACAATCAGCAGATTCAAATAGGAAATGTTACGTCTCCTGCAAACACATAGATGCAAATTAATACCTTCTCATTTTTCTATTGCAATATTCCAGTAAACTTATTTGCGACCAATTGAGTCTGTCAGAGGGTTAATATTTCCTTTGAGCGACAGCTGAGTCATACAATGGCAAAATAAGGTTAAGATCTTACAGTATTATGAAATTCATTCAAAATATTCCCTACTTGGTGCTGAACACTGAGAAATACTCTTCGAGAGGAAATGGTAATTTAACCTCTAAACAGGAAGATCCTTTTCCATCCTTACTAGATTATTACACTTTATTGGCCGAAAAACATACCGAGACATTTATACATAAATTTAATTGATAGGGAAATGAAATATTAAATTCATTTAAAATTATGCTTGGACAAATAGTTAATTCACAAAAGTAGATTTTTATTTCGGCCTTCAAAGAAGATGTAAAACTCAAATACTAAAATCAGTGATTGCTTTATTTTCAGGATTAATTAACCCATTACAAGCAGGCTTTGGGTAAAAGACTCCATTATATTTGGGATCATAGGGGCCTTGTGGGACTAGAGGAAATATTATGCAGGATTATAGAAGCCTCATTTTAAAATGGTCGGAAAGAAAGAGAGCAGACAAAAAAAAGAAAATAAACTGCCTGACCTGACCTGCATCCAAATAAGATATAAGATATTAGTATGTATGAACTTTTAAACAGTAAATGAAAATGTATATACTTAAGGTTTTTTAAAACATTTATTTGCATTTTTAACTAAAATTTGAAAACTCTGAACTGGTGGGAATGTTGGGAATTGAAGGTCAGTTATTCCAAGAGCATCAATTAATGATCATCCACTGTCCACTAATAGTTGGTTTGAACTTCCCCAGATGTATACATTCATTGAGATGGCTCCAAATCAGAGGCTTCAGATTTAAGACACAAACTCTAAGACAATAATAATCAAAGTGCAAAATACATATAACATAAGATACAAAAGGCAGGATAAAATCATGCTGACCAAAAGCATAACCAACATACACATTTCGGTCATTTTAATTCTAAGCAAATTTAGCATTCAGTCTCACAGTTTCTAAAGGCATCAATGAAGCTGATTCAATCAGTGAAGTCAGCAGACAAGTAAATATTTCACCTGGTGATTTATTTATTTTTTCAACTAACCGCAGCATCTACAATAAAGAAATAGTGCACATCCACCCAAGTGACTCCAATTACTACACTTGACCACTAACAGATGACTAACCATCTAACAACAGGACAAATAGTCAAACTCTTTTCCAGATTGATATAGCAGACATTGTTTTATGAAGTCTTCCTGCTATGGTAGGTGGGTAATTACAGTCATTGATTAATAGTCCAGGGCCGGCTGTATAATAATAAGCTGCACATGTGCGAAGCCCGTTTAAAGGAAAGGCCCTTGTTGCCGGTGGGATTCCCAGCCTAAACTGCTTTAGAGGGATGTAATGGAGAGTAATTTTCTTGTCTTTAGAGGCTGGGGGTGGAGGCAGAAAAGATGGGCCGGGGTAGTCAGGTCATTTTCCACTGCCTCAACATGTTAAAACCCCCAGACAAGAACAACTCTGATTACAGATCAGCTACTTTGCTTAGTGTGGAGAAACCCAGTAAAAGTAGTAGCAGTTGTTGGAAAAACCTGTTTTTCAAGAAAATGTGTATTTGGATTTATCAGTTGTTTGTTTTGCAGTTCTAAAATTCACAAACGCATTGGACCAGCTAAAACTTTGTTTAATTAAATATAGGTTTAGGTTTTCAAATTACCCAAAGAGAAAAAGTTGTAAAACGAACCCGAACCTCAATATTTGTGGGACAAAAAAAAGCATATTTATATGAACTAGGTTCTTTGTTAGATCCTAAAGGTGACTTTGATGTTATTTGAGTGGGTCGGCTTTGCCTTGGAAAGGTTCACCCACGTCCCATGAGATCCTATTTGCAGATAATGGTTCTAACTGTGAGTGTACTGGTTTACCAACGCAGTACAAAATGGCTTAGTAGCGTTTTCATTTGGATTTTTGCAACTTTTTAGACCGCTCCATGATCTTAGACAGGTTCTAATTATGTGATATTTTGATTCTTAAGATCTAGTGGTTATGAAGTCTGTATGCGTGTTGGGAATTTCAAATCATACTGCATAATGTAATTAATAGCAGTTCTCTCTTATTTGTATTTACTCATGCCATCTTTGATTGAAAATATCTATTTGATGATCTCAAACATTTAAAAAGTAGGAAAAAGAGAAAGGTAGAACAAAAGCTAGCTGGATTAACTGTTTTCTGAAACAAATTATACAATAGAAATTAAAATGATACGCACTATGTGTAAAATATGTTAAAGGAATTCGTATGTACAGCATATCATTGGCTATTTAATAACAAACAAAAAATGAAATAAAATTATCGTCTTATTTTCACAAGTTACAAAACTTTACTAATAAAGTACAACCATTCAGTGGTTCATTTTTTTTATTATTGAGCCGAAAAGAGACTTCCAATAATCCAGAAAGGTTCAGTTTTTTTGTGATTTGTTGCTTATTTACTCTTTTCAGTAGGTGAGTGGGTGGACAGTCTATTATTTCAGCTTTCATGCACTCAACAGATAGTTGTTTCCCGTCAACACCATTTTTATACTGTGTGTGTAGGTGGAACAAAAATGTCAAAAAAAGAATTTCATTATTCGAGACAAAAAAAAAATAAAAAATCAGTGTGGAGATCATAAGAAGTGCATTGATTACAAAGCAAAGCGAAGTGTTTGACAGTTTTGAAGAACAGAAGAGTGACAACGCCGATGATGTCAGTGATCTGAGTTGGAAGATGATCTCTCCTTTACAGTAAAGACAGCTCAGACACTAAATAAGATCAATTTAAATACAACTCCTAGCAAGTTAAGCTGCATAGAGGAGCTGCTCTGTTTGGAGATAATTACAACAACAACAGTCAATGATTGCTACCATGTGACTCTGGAGGTTATTAAATTGTCATGGTGCGAGCAGCTTCAGAGCTGAGCACATTGAACTGGCTGGCCATAGCACCCTCTCACAGTTTATCTGCTCCATTTGTTTGACATCTTTACGACATAGCATATTAACACAACCTAATTTCATCTGAGCCTCAATATCTTCTCTTGGCTGTCTCTCGGAAATCCTTCAGGGTTAGGTTAGGACTGCTGGGACGTTTGTCTCGACCGAATTACACCCAGTGACATTTCTCGTAAAAGAAATAAGCCTATGACAAAGTTTAAAATGTGACATAATGAAGGACATTTACCAAGGGAAAATGGAAACTGGTTTAATTCCAGGATGAGAAAAACAAGTTGAAAGGAATATGACAGTAGTAAAATAACTAAAAGTAAGGTCCAATCTCGATTTTGTAATTTTTGTATTTTTATCTGTTTGAAGAAAATATCAGGTATGACAATTCAATCAATTAAGCAGTTCAGCAGTTTACACCATGTGTTTACATTAACAAAACTCCAATCTAGCATAACAAGCAGCAAATATATTAATTACCGTGAGAATAAACTTAATTTAAATTAAATTAGTTATTGGAAATACTTAAAGCTTAAACTTTATATGAAATACATTAGAACATAGAAATCCCTTTTTCCTTGAAGTTGACAAAAACACTTTCTGCAAACAAAAAAAGCAAAGAAAACAAAACCATTTTGCAAATCTACGTCGTTGTATGGTTTTGGTCAAGAATTGGCATAAATGTAATGCTACGAGGAAGGATCCACAACATGTTAGCATTAAAACAGTACTGGCTGATATTAGCCCATTTTTAACATCTATATCAATCCAATAGGAGAAACTGGGCAGGTATTGAGAACTGATGTTTATTTACATCTTCATGTGTATGTTTAGTGTATACGTTTATAACTGACATTTAAGTTTGCGTGGCATGGCCAGTGCTATAAATAAACTTAATTTTATTACTGTCATTAAGAATTCTGATCAAACCAGTTTTTTTAGGACTGTATAGCCACTGTATGATTAGGGATGCAAAAGAGTGCTTTTAAATTCCTTGTTGCCATGCTGGGCTATTAGATCTCCATAGTACACTTTTATAACAACATTTTAATATACATCTTCCTCACTGAACAAATGACCCTGTAAATCTTCAATTTACACAGAATCCACATCAATGATTGATTTTGGTGTTCTATACGCATGGCTATCAATTTTTCTGCATCTTCTGGCTGTGCCAAGTTCCCTTATGCTCCGTCCTTTACAATGATTGTTAGCAATAAACCTGAACTGAAGTGTTCAGGGCTTGTAGCTTCTAGTTAAGTCTACAAATAAAAATATGTAAATTTGATGATTTAAGCAATTTAAATACTTTTTTCCCCATCCAATTCAAGGACTTTATATTAGTGCTTCAAGGCTAAAGCCAGAATAGTTTAATCGTTCGCAGTTTACCAATAAAAGCTATTGTTCTCCAGTCATCAGGCGATCAAACCCTCAGAGGTAGCAAATTTGATTAGAGAACATTTCTGCAAGGCACCAGCACATACATCACAGCGCAAACAAAAAAAAAAAAGAAATAATTACTGGTACTCACATCTTGCAGGGAGATCATAGCCGCAGGTGATCTTGGCTTTGCCGGTTTCACAGCCGTTTAGTGAGTGACACTCGTCATACAGACAGGACCCTGCCGCTTTGTGTATGCAGCCATCAACTGAAAAATGCAACATAACACAAGGTAAGGCCTAACTGAGGAGAAAAATGCAAGAACATGCAGATCCATATACCTGAAAGCATGCTGGGATAAATACTTGTGAGTGCTTCAACATTTGAAAACACAAATAATTTAGTAACTGTATCTGTATGTTGAAATGATGTCAGATTTTCCTTCCTGTCGGAATACTAGCTCTGCTATGGTGAGCTGTGCTTGTTGCTGGTAAATATTGACAACCTTCGAAATTGAATTAGATGGGCTAAGATCTAATAACCCCTCAGCGTAGGGTGAAAATGAGACCGTTCTTCCTGCAATTTCTCTCCTCTGTCAACAGCAATATGGAATCGGATCATTAATTTTATTTTCCCTTGATCCTTGCTGTGAGCCTTGCGCGATTTGGATCCATGATCTGGATCTGTCGTGTTGTTTTGACGCGTGTCCTAGTTCTTTGGAGACCCCACCTCTCCCTTGAAAGTTTTAATTTTATCTGGTTAAAGACACGATACACTTGATTGATGGCACATCTTACGCAAGAAGGCAGATAGATAGATATCCACATTATCTGTCTCTGAAAGTCTGACATCCCTCTAAGAGCATGTTATCAATCACACTGAAATATCATAAAATCCTTCTCAAGTTGTCCTGTAGAAATCCTCAAGAGCTATTATGAGAAACCCGAGCCAGGAGGAAGGAAGACGAAAACATGGATGGATCTTTTTGCTTGCTTTTTATTTGGATTTGACCACTGGTGGAATCAAATGTCTCCGATACCCTTAAAACCAACACTCTAACGGTAAGGAGTTGAGAATGTCTGCAGCATTGCTACGGGTAATTTGTTCTCAGTATCTTTATCTATAACACAATAATCCTTCATTTAAACAATCAGGAAAGAAAACGGGAAAGATTCCCCAGACATGTATTTCGCTTCACAGTATGAACACAGACAAAAGCTCTTTTTGATGAGGGATGGTCTACTTTAGACTTCCTTTCAACTTCTTTAGGAGGAGTCAACGACAACAGCTGGGTATAACATTTTCTACTTCTATCAATCAACTTTAATGGACTAAGGGACAGGCAGCTGACAGAGACAAATCCTGATGGCTTTTCAAAGGAGTAACATGACTCTGACAGCGACGTGGATACGAGACAAGATCGCTGTTGAACAATAAACGCTGCTTAACACAACATAGAGACGAATGCGGAGCCGGCTGAAGGATCGGTCGGCATTGTTATGAAGCAACTTTGCAAGCTTTTCTAAAGAGTAGATTATTGAAAAAGCTAAAATCTAATGAAAACCCAAGATTCTGAATATCATCCAACAAATGAATCTCAACTGAAAAGTATGTACGAAGTGCAGAACTTGCTTTATGAATTAATTACTGCATCAGTGCAGCGTGGTTGACTTAGATGACCAGGTTAAATAAGTGCCGTTTGGTTTAGAAGCACCCGTCACCTTTGTTGAAAATGAGATGACTCTTCATTTTTAGCCCTTTTCTGCATCTTGTGTCGTGATCAATGATTCATTAATTTTCTGTCAGTAATAATAATAATAATAATAATAATAAGGTATGTTTAGGTACGCGTTTAGCCAAAACGTGTATTCTTTTTTTGTAATAGAATTAGATTTTTACCGAGTTCTTGGTAGAAAAACAACAAAAATGACCCCGGAATTTAAAATAGTGAGAGGGAAAGCACGGATTTCTGTATCCATGCATTAAAATGAGGCAGTGTTATAAAACATGACTGTGTGGGTGATTCAAAATAAACAATACAAAAAACTAGTAAATTCCGGAAGAAATTTTGATGGTGCCTGCCAGTTGTGAGTGTCCGCGAATTCTAGCTAAAATGCTAAGATTAGCTTAAATGCTATAATTTTTATGTTGGGTCCTAATTGCACGTTGTCTGAGACCTAATGTCAGCATTCATTATGTAAAGTTTAGCTCATACATCCAAATTTGTTTAAATGCTAATGTTAGCTAAAATGCTAACATTAGCTTAAATGCTATAATTTTTATGTTGGGTCCTAATTGCACGTTGCCTGACACCTAATGTTAGCATTCATTATGTAAAGTTTAGCTCATACATCCAAATTTGTTTAAATGCTAATGTTAGCTATAATGCTAACATTAGCTTAAATGCTAATTTAAGCTATGAACCTAACGTTACCATGTAGGTTGTCATCAGCATGTTCACTTACACAAACATACTTCATCTAGTATACACATGTTAGTGTATAAGGTAGCAGAAGCTAAAATGCTAATATTAGCTTAATTGCTATCATTACTACATGGATTCGTACTAGTACGATAATATTATGGCAATATCATACTGTATGAGCTCATAGAAAAGTCCCCCAAATAATGCCTCATAAAGCATGTAATCCCCACAAAGCTGCATAAACCAGTGTACAGGGGTTCAAACTCACTGCATAGCCTTATATGGTGAACCAATTAAGTTCTCAAACTGGGCCTTTGTATGAGTTCAAAGCCTCTCTGAAAAGCTCAGTTGTATAGTGTATACATACTAATAATAAATAAAGTGTCCAGTTTAGAGGTGTATATTAAAAGATGCCTGCATTGCATTGCAGTGCACTGCGAAGCAATGCACTGCCTCCCATGTCATGCATTATGCAGGCACCAATAAAACAAATAAACACACAAAAAAGGTAATCATTTATATTAAAATGTTTTTAGTTAACTAAATTTATTTTAAAAAAAGACATGAATTTCATTATAATGTGAGTGTGTGCAAAAAACTAAATTTAAAGAAATGTTTGGAACACAATTCCAAAAATAAATGTCCTGAGTTTACTCTGTGTGCCAATAAAGATATTCACTCCGTTTGATAGAGGCTCACTTTAGTAGAGGCACACACCTAACCAAGATAATGCCTGAAAGGTCAAATATAGTGATAGAAGCACATAGAAACAAACAAACAAAACAACAGTAAGGTTAATGCGGCATTTCTAATAAACAACGTGTATTCGACTATTTTAGTTCACAGTCCTCCCCAAATTTCCTTTCGTTATTTGCAAGAATAGTTGAAATCTTAAAACCTGTGATATCCTGCCAAAAAAGTACAAGCTTCAGTGTTTCATCTCAGTTCCTGAAGAAAGATTGCAGATAACAGTGGGGAGCTTTCATTTCACTGCTCCTCCTGTCCACCATGTTTGCATGAGCTACTTTCTCTGATACCACAGAGTGTGTCACTACTGTCTAGTCACAGTGAGCCCCTAAAAGCCTGCAAATTTGTTCAAAGTGCCTAGAAACGTGGAAAGATGCTGAACTGATCTGGCTGCTAGCCAGAATCTCAGAAGGTAGAGCTACAGATTTAATTTGCCTGCTTTACTGGTGGAATAAAACAGATGCATTGTGGGTAATAGGTGTGTTTATCATCTGTGTGTCTGAGGAAGACATAAAGCGAGGAGCGAGGAAACAGAGACAGAGATAGGTTTCAAAATGCACTTTGTAATTTTGAATTCAATTTCTAGAGAACACTCCACATGAAGCAATCCAAACTTGATTGTGAATGCATTTTTTTGTGTGTCCATTACGTAGGCAACTAAAAGCAGATTCGAGTTCCCATAAGTGGAGATATGAACCACATGCAATTTGACCATCAATTTATTTTCTCATTTAAGTTGGATCTCAGCGATATTCCCAGCAGATTTCTACATTAGATGCCTGCAACATAGGTAAAAATTACATTTGCCTTTGCAGCAAGAAGAGAGACTGACCCTTCACTTCACTTTTTATGGGTAACCATTGTGGTTCTAATCTTATAGAATTAACTAATTATACTTAAATAACATAGATATGTGCTATTATCTATTATATGTAACTGATGCAAATGCATATTGGTATAATTTAACTATATACTAGATCTCCCTATACTAAAACATCAAAGTTTAAAATGAAATCAGTCTTTAAATGGTCTATCTAGTTGCTGTTGGCATTTGACTCCATTATAGCCACGTTGGACATCCTGCAACTTTGAAATGCATGTCTGTTCCAGCAAACCTAAATTGATCAGCTGAATTCCCTAACCAACAGTCATTTGGGTCTTCAAAGGCCTGGTAACAAGCAGTTAATCTGATTCAGGTGTGTTGGAGCAAAGATGCATTTAAAAGTTCCAGGATTGTAGGTAATTTTGATCTTCTTGAGGCTCTTAATTTTAATTAGAAAAGAAACTAGTTTTCAAATTGTAACTTTGATTGTTAAAGACATTAAGGCGGCTGAAATCGGCTCACACAATTTTTAAACTTTTCAAAAAGGGAACTAAGTTCTTAGTAGAATAAAGAAAGATTGCAAGCAGTGTCAGAATATGATAGCTAATTAACCAATGAGAGATAATAATATTTTTGAACTAATTGGGTTTTTTAGAAACAAATAACTTTTGCTCTAATGTGAACAGAGTTGTTCAGTTCACTCAAGCTTTGTCGTTCTGAAAAACATTTCAGTCCAATTACTGGCTCCAAAACCAAACATATTGAGCTTTGTGTGGTTTGAACCCTACCAGTTGGACTCTACCAGGATCTTAAAGCATTGTGGTGAGGCAGAGGGAAAGGTAGTTTGGGGATCTCTGGATCTCAGCTTTGCTTTGATTATGGAGTCTGTGTCTTGCCCTGTGTCTGGTAAGTGTAACATGGCAAAGAAGAGTTACCTTTTCTAAGTCTGAGGTCAAAGTTCTCAGCTGAAAAATTGTGGTAAAACTTCCAATCTGGGGAAAGTCTATCTCAAGAAGAGCATTTCATGTATCTTGTCTGTAGAGTAAAGTGTGTTCTTAGCTAATGTCTGAGATAATTTGAGAGCAACTTTTCTCATTCTGAGAAGAAAGCCAATGGTTCTCCACATTAAAATTAGCGAAGGTCTTTCAGGCATCTGTGCAAAATGTCTTCTTGATTTGGAGCTGTACCATACAATTTGTCTGGAGAAACTACATCTTCATTTTCGTCTAGGAAGAGTTCAGAATCACTCAGAATAACCCTGAAAGAAGTGTCCTACAGTTTTCACCCTGGACCGGTAATTCCTGTGATCCAGCCATTCATCTATGGATAGATGGATAAAAATATCAAATTGTTAATTATGTAAGAAATATTGGTTAAAATGCGAGTTGTTCTCAAGAACCCTGAATCCTCCAAATGCCTGGTAGGATGGATTTATTGATACACCCACTTCTCCTTACAAATTTGCTCTGTGTGTCTAATTAAGCTAAGTTATCATTAGTAGCACCATGTGATTGAGCGGTTTTAAAAGGACTCTTTGAACCAATTATGCCTGCATCCCTACCTCATTGTACTTCAATGCCATAATCATATTCAAATGTTAAATCATCATCCCACAGATGCACCTGGATCACAGCCCTGAAAGACTGTTAAAGCTGCATCTTCTGTCTTATCCCTGCTTTCAGGCTGATACATATGTCAGGTCCCAAGATGAACATGTGCTCATCTCTGTAATGCACAAACACAGGTGAAAGGTGCCATATTTCAACTTCCATTAAGGCTTCTTCACAGAGGACATTTCATTTAACAGGCTTAATATTCAGGCGGCAGCATCTGCCTCTGCCGAGCCCACTGTTGTGCCTCCTCAGCCCTCGCTGAAAAATATCACAGCTAATACCTCATCTATCTCTGCTTGCAGCCTGCCACTGCTTTAGGCCGGGACAATATGGGACAAAACATTTATTCATCTTCTCTGAGTGCCTTGCTCACAGAAACTTCCCAGAGCAGCCACTCCAACAAGTCCACGCGGTTAATGAAGATAACTCTGAGCAGAGGCTGGACGGCATCCTTCTGAACACATAATGGGAACAAGGAGAGAGCAAGAGACAGAGGGAGAGACATATTGGGGAAGACAAAGGAGATGAGTGTGTGTGTCTGAGTGTGTGTATCAGTCCAAAGCATTCTGAATTAGTTACTCAGCTGTAACCTTGGCTCCCGCCATTGTTGAAGACACCTCTGCCTTGTCCTCTCAGGGCTCAGTTCTCACATGCATTGAGGGACTCAGCAAAAAGCTCTCCCTACTCTCCCCGGTATTCTCTGAGGCAGTCCGAAAAACCAAGCGCTTTCAATCACTCCCTCAGACACAATGAATACCTGCTCTGCTCTCATTACGATACCCTGCTTTTCAGAAATAGTGTCAGCAGCAATTTTCTCTCCTAATTATTTTTCGTCTCCTCTGAGGTTTAGGTTCAGGACTGGAGCCAGAAGAGGCGGCACGATACGGGCAAAACAGAAGGGGGAGAGTGAGCTGGATTTATACCCAACAGAGATATGAGGAAGTCAAAAAAGGAGTCGCTAAGCCCATACAAGGGAATAACAAGTTATATCTAAACTTTAACCTGCGTAACACCAGTGCGTGTGCAAGGTCAAATCATCACATAGCGGGGTTTGGGAATATACCGGAACTTTTATCAATACTTTTCCTCGCACAGTTTTTGTTTTTACACAAAGGAAAAACAATTTCAAAACTATCAAGCCTGATATTGCCTCGTACCTATTTCTCTGTAGTGTCCATGGCAACAACACATTTCCCTCTTCCTCCACAGTACTTTGAGAGCTGAAAGCCGATCAAAGCCCCCCACCCCAAATTCACCCTGTGATTTATAACACTGTTTTCTTTCCAACTAATTTCACTCAAGGAGATGATGACATGGATTAACAGCTAATCAAGTGCCAATCAGAAATCTGGTTGAGCTAAATGTCAGGGGGAGTTTGCTCAAGCCTTTGTGGTTATTCCCATGCGATGCTGGATTATATATCCTGATCACAGGAATTTTTGATGCAACAGAAGCTTAAGCTTTTTCTCCACTGTAACCAAGATCCCAAGAAAGGAATATTAATCTCCATTTGCCTTGTAATACACAGGTAAACAAGGAATATGACCCGATGCTGTGCCAGTGGGATAGTCATATATGTTAGCCACCAAAGCGATATATATATATATATATATATATATATATATATATATATATATATAAAGAACTGGCTTACTTGGCTCACAATTCTCCTGTCACTGCAATGTAAGAAGGAGCCAGAGTGAATGACACTACAATAACAAGGTTCCCAGATGAAACTTTTCTGTTAGTGTTGTAGCTGTTCAGCCCACGCTGAGGGACATTTCAGAAAAGATTGGAAGACTTTCCAGTGTAACAATAAAAATAGCATGGTCGCAAAACTCTAACCCGAATTTACACAGCATTCGCCTGGATTTATAGGCATGTAATGTGCACCGTATTGCAAGGCGGATGCTTTAATAATCGAATGTAAAGTGGAGTTAAAAAGCAAATCGACAGACAAACTGGAAAAATAAGCACTCAAGCAGTACATTTTATTTTTTGTGAGGATGCAACCATATTAAAATGCCAAACCAATTCTGTCAAAGTAACGTTTCTCACACAAACTTTAAACTCTTGCTTTTTATGCCTTCATGTGGTTAGTGTTATGAGTTCAGCACAGAACAATACCCTGCTGTATCTACAACCACTGGCCCTTTTATTAGGTTCAAGATTCAAGATTCATTTAATTGTATCCCAAATGGGCAATTGATATTACAGCAAGTACAAAGAATTAAAAGACAAAGTATAAAAAATTTAAAACATACCAAAAGGACATAAAATACATAATGGAGAAAAGCACAGCAGTGTATTTCATCATTACCTGACTGTTGCCAAAAACACCAAATCATATGCAAGTCCCTCTACTTTGTCCTGCATTAAAAATGGATGTTTTTGTCGGAACGAAAGAATGCTTGTACATATTGCTTTTTATCCTTGGAAGTCTTAGTCTGATGCCAGAAGGCAAAAAGTGGAACTCAGCATACAAAGGATGAGAATTATCAGCCATAATGGCTTTAGTTTTCCTAATAATTTGTTTCTTATACAGATCTGTAAGTGAGCATTGATGATTGCTGGCATGAATTACTCTGCTATGGGCGTTTCTTGACCTAATACCAAGATTTCCAAACCAACAGAGGAGAGAAAAAGTCAACAAAGATTCAATATATAATCTATAAAATAGGACCATTATCGACTTCTCAACTTGAAACTTTGCGAGCCTCTTTAGACAAAATAATCTTTGCTGGCCCTTTTATTGTAGATTTTCTGAATGACAGGTGAATTTTAACTTGTTATCCAAAATAGTCCCAAGATATTTGTAGTTTTCTACCATCTCCACTGTCTGACCTTTAATTACTGTATGATTTGCGTTATGGGGTTTCTGTCTAAAATCAATGCACATGTCCTTTGTTTTCTGTACATTTAATGAAAGAAAAGCCTTTTCACACTAGTCAACAAATTCATCGACCACAGGGCCATGGGCATGCTCATCATCATGTAGAAGGCTAACTATCACTGAGTCATCTGCAAATTTTAATATTACCCTATTATCATGCCGGCTGCGACAGTCATCCGTGTACAAAATGTTAAGAAGAGGGGAAAGGACGCAGCCTTGAGGGTACCCGGTAGACAGGGACATCTCTCTAGACATGCATCCATTCACTCTGACTTTCTGTGTTCTACATGTTAAAAAATCAAGAATCCAGGCAACCACATTAAAATCCAGATGAAAGTTATTAAGAAGTTTGTTAATCAAAATATGGGACTAAATTGTGTTAAAAGCCGATGAGACGTCTACAAATAACAATTTAGCATGATTTTTGTTACCTTCAAGATGTTTAAAAACACAGTTTAATAAAGTGGCAGTGGCATCCTCAACTCCCTGGCCAGCCCTCTAGCCAAGCTGTAAAGGATCCAATAAATGTTCAGTCTTGGTAAGAAGATATCTCTTAATCAATTTTTCTAACGTTTTCATGACAAGGGAAGTCAGTGCAACAGGTCTAAAATCATTAAGAACTTTTGTCGGACTCGTCTTGGCCCAAGGAATCACTATGGACTGCTTCCAGCACCTTGGCACCCTCTGTTGATTAAGTGACATCTGAAAGATGTAATAAAGAACAGGAGCCAACTGTACCCCACAAGAGGAAAGCAGTCGACCATTGATATTATCTGTTCCTGGGCAGATAATATATATGAAGCAAGAAGGCTCTGGGTTCAATTCCACCTTGGGTCTTTGATCTCTCTGCAAGAAGTTTGCATGTTCTCCCTGAGCATGCGTGGGTTCTCTCCGGGTACTCCGGCTTCCTCCCACAGTCCAAAAACATGACTGTTAAGCTGATTGGGTAATCTAAATTGTCCTTAAGTGTGAGTGTGTGTATTAAGTGGTAGTTTGTCCCTGTGTTGCCCTGCAATGGACTGGCGTGTCCAGGGTGTACCCCTGCCTCTCGCCTGTTGTAAGCTGGAGGTAGGTGCCAGCAGACCCACCCGACCCCAATGGGGACAAGGGTGTACAGAAAATTGATGGATGGACTGCCGTTGCAGTTGTGTGTAGTAAAGACAGACAGACGAGGAAGCACCTCACCAAACCTATCAATATTACAAGTAAAACAATAATAGAAAGCTGAATTTATGAATTACTCATTCAACCATATAGGAGAACCTTTAGGTGAAGCAGTGATATGCTGTGCATCACCTGTTGTGGCGCTGTGTGACACACATTGAATAAACCAGTTGACGCAACCCCACTCCTCTCTTATTATACAGACATGATTGTACAGGTTGTTGTTCCAAATTCTAATATATATATATATATATATATATATATATATATATATATATATGTTGTGTGTGAAAAATTTAGTCTTTCTGAACAGCTGTAAATGGGCAGGGACAAATATTCCTAGTGAAGTAGAGAGTACCATCCAGTACAAGCAGGTGCTAAAAAGAGCTCTTATTGAACATAGTGAGAAATCTGAAATGGTACAGAACCGTTTAAGAATCTTGCTGCATCTTGGCGATAATCTCCATTAAAGCAGCAAGACTTTCAAAAATAAGGGCAAAAAATTATCATTTTTATAAAAGAGTAATGGAGATATTAGAGAAGAAGGGCAGGTGCACGGATTTCAAATGCCAACAGGTAAGATCATAAGTGATTTTTAGTTAATACTCAAACAAATACTTTAATGTCAAAATTAAAACACACACTTCCATTTTGGGTAATACATATTTGGACATCCTTCACCTCTCATGCACGTCACTGCAGATCTGATTAATACAACCCTAACAACATTGTAAAGATCACTCAAGCAATGACTGTTTTTCTTTGATGCTTATTAAGTACTTAAACAAAAACTTATTTGTGAACTATTTTTTTAAATCAAAAACAGAAACTTACCCAAATATTTTATAACATATTGGTAAAATCCAGTTCTCATCTTATTTTCCTCCTGTTTTATCAAATGGCCTGCAGTCGGTTTAGGTATACATTACATAGCGGCTAGAGAACAGGAGAGTGTACCACTTAATTCAAGTGACTTTAATACATTAGTGACCTGAACAGGGTGTTTGTTACCCCTTATTATGGCAAGGTTGGAGTCAAGCTCACTGCCACTCTAAAACACAATGAAGCAACAACGTAACAGGACTGACTAAATGTAGCAATGGTTTTAAAAAACAGATCGATTTCTCGATCGAGTTATGAGATAAAAACACTGAACTGAAGTGTACAAATAATGTTTAAATTGATTGTTGCTTACAAATGATTTATTCAGCAGTGTAATATTATCTAACCTTTTACTGATAGTGGATTGCCTGCTTTTGAATTGTGATTTATACTTGTTACCTTGAGGAATATTCAACCTTGGATTAATAAAACTCAATGAACAAACATAAATTGCTCAAAAACTTAATGTCTGATTTATTACGGCAGTATATTTTCCATTCTGTTGTCCCAGGGCCATAAAGTAATTCCAGGTTAGGTTACCACACCTCATTTGGCACTTAAAATCTCCAGGATGACAGCTGTGGACAACTCGGTGCCAAACCCCAGCCGTGTTGGACACCCTGGGACAACAGTTAGGGCTAAGGTCTTTATTTAAAGCTGTTGTTTTTGTCTGGGTTGATGGTCACCAGGTCCATAAACACAAGACAACAATTTGTATGTTTTATTACATGGATAGGATGTGGATGCTTTGCAAACTTATAGATGTGGGTAACAATGTATTTTGCTAGTCTAAACCAAATATTAAAAAGCCATCTAACAAGTTTATTTTTATTTTTTTTTTTTTTTACCCATTCTTTTTCTTGAATAATAAAAAACAAAATGTAAATATTTTAACTTCGGTTAAGCTGTGAAGCATTTGCTTAGAATGTCTTCCAAGCCCCTTGCAGCTTGCATGGCTAACCCATAATGATCTGTAATTTGTCACAGCGCATGCATACTAGACGCACCAAATATTCAGCAATAAATGCAGCAGCCCTCCGCTTTCAACTGAGGTTTTATAATGAAACAAGTGGCATGGTGTCCGTGGACAGAAAATGTGACCAGTGAAAGCACACCAGAATGCATTCAGGGAGAAATCCAAGACTCAATTTGTGTCATTTGGAGTCACTGTCAGAGTCCTGTTTCATAAGATGTGAACAAAGCTTGCAGAATGCCTCTCTACCTGATAGAAATCCACCATCCGCTGCTCTGCCTGGGTCTCAATGCCTTTCATGTCTAAGTGTGAGGTTCACTAATAATCAGAGATAAACACAAACCTTCTTTTACAGCTTCTTCTCGCTCCTTCAATATCACACTCATTTTTCACCTTTGACTCCTCATCCACTTCCTTATTACAAACAAGCACTCCGCCACTGAGGCTATTATCGCCTCGTCTCCCAGGTTGGATTACCTTTGGCACCATGCTTTACTCTTACTCCCAAGGCAAAGGAGAGGAAAAAGGAGTTGCGGACAGTATAGACGGAATGGTGTGATACTGAACATACTATAGATGTTGACTTTGGAGAACGCAGAAATGCAGCATCCTAGCACTATTCCACAAAAAACCTACATAATTCAAACACAATATCTAGAAGTCATATTCAAAATAATTACACAAATCAGCATTCAGAAGTCTCATACTTAAGGTCAATACATTGAACTTTTAACATTTTTGTCAGGGTACAAGGAAACAACTATAATGTACACATACAGTAGTGCATGGTTGTGTATTTAAATATGATGCACTATGTCTAAATCTGTAATTTACAAACCTGAAATGTATGTTAATTTGTATTAAGCCCATATTTTATGTAAAACAGCTCCAGATCCAGACAGAAAGTTCAGTTTTTGTCTCATTTGACCACAGCAAATTGAGTCACATGCTTGCTGAAAACATTAGTCCTTACGGCTTCGCTGAACAACAGTCTTCAGTTTGGTACTCTTCCATACTGGCCAGGTTTTTAACCTACATGACTAATCACTGCCCTGTTGACAGATTCTGTCACTTGAGCTGGGGATCTCTGCAGCCCTTCCAGGGTCACTACAGCCTTTTAGGCTGCTTCTGTGATCAATGCATTTAAGTGCACAGTCAGATCTTGATGGGTTTGGAGTTGTGAAACACCTTCTTCATGTTCAGATGATGCAATGATTAATGCACAAATATTTTTGAATGTTTTATGATCTAACCTTCCTTTAGCCAAACTGTTTGCTATTTTCTTGGCCTTCGTGATGCCATTGTTCACTATTGTTCTTAACAAGACAGCCAGATTTCTACTGAGATTACGTTTCACAAATGTGGACTCTTTATTATTAGAAATTATCTCTTGAACTTAGTTGCAATGAATTTTAAAGGAGGGTAATTCCAAATGTGTGTAACACTTCAGGTTTTTACTTTGAAAATGCATCATTTTGTATCCAGTTTGGTTATGCACCCCTTTATGCTGATGGGTCACATGAAATACCTTTCAAATACACTTAAGTCTGTTGTTGCAATGTGCAACAATGTGGAGAAGTTTGGTGACTAGAAATTATTTTCCAATGTATCGTTTTAGCCAAACAGTTTCAGGATAGTTTTTTCCACTATGGCTGTGCCATAGTTTAACATACACCGATAAAGGCC
Organism: Orestias chungarensis; assembly: GCA_032876305.1. NCBI lineage: Eukaryota > Metazoa > Chordata > Actinopteri > Cyprinodontiformes > Cyprinodontidae > Orestias > Orestias chungarensis. The sequence continues at coordinate 3,770,129 of JAVLVB010000251.1, read as the reverse complement.
CAGTAAGGTGTGCACAATTTTAGGTAGCTTCAATCAAAATTAAAGCTGCAAAATGCTCAAAAGAAGCCTCCAGTACTCTCGAAACACTAAAGCTATTGAGATCAAACTTTTTGTTGAAAATGCTATTCAAGGTTGTTGGAAAACAACATGGACAAAAGGAAACATAATCATAGAAAGATTTAAGAATTACATCTAAAGCAAAAAACCAACATCCATCAGTGTCACATCATTTTAGAACAAGCACAATATGTTTAGTGCTCAAGGGTGTTGAAAAAATCTTGACCATCAACAAGATCACAAATAAACCTTGAAATATCAAACTGGGGGAAATACTTGCACAAAGATTTTTCAAAGGTGATATGAATATGAAATTAGAATAATTATTGTGGCTAGATCACAAACACATGAAAAGAAAACATAGAATAAGCAAGATTGAGGAAGTGTATGGGATTGGGGCAACTATAACCAATGAGTATATGCTGGTTGTAAGACTAGTGGTTGAAGATGATTTAGAAATTAACTTTTTAGATGCTACCTTCATGCAATATGTGTAGAAATAACTTAAATAGCATTAAAAAATGTCAACACCATTTTAATACTAGAGTACAAACCATTACATGCATCTAATATGAGCTAGCAAGTAATGGCTTCATAAACAGGAGTAATGATGACATTGAAAGCCTTTTGAAAGCAAAAGAGTTACAAAAGAACAAATTCCACTTACTTCATGGAAAAAGCATCACTCAAAATATTTTCTTTAATATTAATTTAGCTGCATATAAATTGTAATGACAATCAAATATTTAAAAAAAAAATTTGTACCAATGATTACATTATTTATTTCAAACACAACTTGCACCTTGAGTTATACAGCCTTTAAACACAGAAAAAAAAATTGAGTCCTTGGATTCCTATGAGGAGTCAGAGAAGGTTTGAAGAAACTGAAATATGATTACCAAGAACATGATAATGAGACCAATAGTGGAATTTGTGTACAAAGATAGTATACATTTGACATGAATAAAATGCTAGGTTAAAAAAATAATTGAATAAAGTCTAAATTTTAAATTAAGATCTAATTTTATAAGGTATTTCTCTTGGAAGAAGAAAAAAGGCCAACACTGTGTGATTTACTTTCATGAAGATGAAACCTTTAGACTTTTTTTGGGTTTGTTTGTTTTATTTTTGCTGAATGGAAGAATCTGTAATAGCACCTTAGCAAGTAAAAAGCATTCCTGAAAGGAAGGACTATCTGGAATCAATAATACAAATGTGCATTTTCCTGCAGACATAATTAAATGTCGCCTCTTGAAGAAATTGCCCTCTTTTAGATGTTGGCTAATAAGGCACACATTAATGTTGAGAAAACATGGCTAGAAAACACAGCCCCCCGAGCGGATCCTGGCCAATTTCGTCATAAATTACTTTCCTGCACAAAGTTCATCTTTTGAGATGCACAAGAGAGCCAGCTGCTTAACTGTAAATGATGATTTTTCTAACAACAACAACCTGGCTAAAGGTGAAAGTTGGAACAGAAGCACTTTGTTGAAAGCAGGTAGTGCCCTGAGAAGCACAACAGCAGACAGGACTAGACAAATGTGTGTAATTACGGAGCAATCTGAATGGCCAGCTTTAAGGCTGTTGAGGAGAGAAAACAGAAATGGTGCCGCTTTGGCACCTTGGATCTCCAAGCCAAACCCTGGCACGTTCGTAATTGAGGAAATTAGGAAAGATTTGAGATTTTCAATGAAGGCCCATTGCTTTGAATTAGAATGCATAAACAGCTGTTGCTATTATGCATGGCTTTTGGGGGATTGCTGGTGCAAGAAAAGCCTACAATCAATATAATCATGCACAATACATTAACATTTGCAAAGCAGCGTGAAACGCATGCCAAATTCATAAAGAGCAGCGGAAAAAAAGGTCATCATAGTTTTGTTTCCCCTGGATCATTAATCTTGATATACTTTACATGTGAAAGTACAGGATGGGGATTTTGAATTACTGTTCAGCTTTCACAAATAAAAGACTTGCAAGTGGCTGAATTAGTGGGGGGAAAAAATACTGATGCACTTTAGCTACGTCTTCAAACAAAAACAGCTAAACTTATATACCCAATGTCATAACTTTTTATCTTTTCAGGAATTTCTGTATATTTTACATAAAAATATGATTAGCATACTGTTAGTAGACTGGTTTTGAATACCAACTGTATGCCAACGTGCAGTAACTAAAGACGCCTGTTTTCTGGTCGTGTACCACTGGGAGCAGATCGTGGTGTGCACAAGAAAACGCTGGAAGGTGTCTTTGATTCTCTTCTGCGCTTAGTGACTCTCAGATGTGTGGTCCAACCTGCCAAAAATCTGATGTCATTGTGCCACCTGCATGACGAAATTGCGTATGCGAACCATACGGTGCAGTTGGATGCGGCAGTGTTTGTTTATAGATCTCGGACAGCATTATTATCTAATCGCTCTGCCTACTCATCTTCTAGAAGCTAGTGTTTCAGCATATACGGAGGTTTTGATAGTTTTGAGGAGCAATTGTTTGCGGTCGTGAGGAATTATATATTCCTATATGGCTGTGAAAGTAGAATACATCTCGTACATAACGGCCCTTACAACTACCTTTGAGCTTGAGTCCACGGACTCAACTACTGAAATGAGAAAAGTTAACTCATATGCTGCTTTAAAATGAGTTGAATATATATTTTCGGGAAATAAATGCCTAATATATTTAGTTCGAATCAACTGTTCCACCTTTACTATGAGTGGGATAACAGTAGTTAACAAATTAAATGTTTTCCAACCACTGGGACATTACATATTAATTATCTTTAGCTCATCCTCCTCACTTTTTACCTCATCATTTTTGTCCGTCTTGTAATTATTCTACTTTGCTGGTGCAGCTGCTTAGGATTGCTACGTCTATCATCATTCCCGTTGTGTGTGATTTCCTGACAACTAGAAGAGTACATTAGTATTTTTTTATGTGCAAAACTTAGTGCAGATTGTTCTGTAAACCATTTCAGACACTTAAGATATAAAAATAAAAGGACTTGTAATCTGAGGCTTAAAAGCTGTCTTCAGAGGTATTAAAGTCCAAACTGATTGTGTTTACTTTGTTTTAAAATATGTTGTTTTGAAGTGAGATAGGGCAACTAGTACCTGGTGGCTATAATAATTGTAACGCATCTGCAATTCAAAGAAACCACACAAAGAGGAAAGGGTTCTCTGGGGCAGGAGTTGGTGATAGCCAGCGTAGATCCTTCCTCAGTAAATTACCTAATGGGCCCTGACAACTTTCCTGCAGAATACCACCATGTGCCATCTATTAATTGAGTCCGTGTCAGCGCAAGGGAGATTAAGCTTCTGCAGCTGCCCACTGAAACATCAAGCACAGGCGCAGCTGTGAGACACAAATCAAACGTTTCCAGACAAAGGCGAACCAGCAAAAAGCATAAAACTCTTCCTTAAAAGAGCAAAAACTTCTGTGTTAAAGGCTCTACTGTGATTAATATGTTATGTAAATATTGAGTACAACAGCTGACAATGGTAGTTAAATATAGCATATTCAAATTATTTTTCTGATTACTCTTGTGGAGCTAAATGGCAGATGACACGTAGATACATCTTGCTAATGTTTGTCTTGACAACTGCACACAGGCTAAAAAAATTCCTTGGTAAAAAGTAAGGATTTCCCCCCCACAATTTAAAAAATTTATATATTTAACAAGTACCTTGACAGAAGATCAATGACATCACAACACGCTCAAGAGTTTGACTGAATAGGTTGAAGGAGTAAAACCCATGCCATACAAACCACCTGTACTGTTGTCAAATTTTATTTAAATCTATGCAGTGCTCTCAATTGAGTCAAACTTCATGCAAGCATCACAGAAAATACAAGAAGACACCTGCTTGGACGCCTAGGCCCGTTGAATCGCCCTCCCCCATGCAGCTTCACTAGACTAGTGGAAGTAGCAGTAAACGAAATACTAGGCCTATTTCGAGGCAACAGATACAGCTACAATGCAAAGTCAGATTTCTTTAAGGTTTTCTAGGTACATAAAGAATTTAATAATGACCCGAAGGTACCAGTTAAAATACATACCGCACCTCCTTTGAAATTTGACTGAAAAACAACAGACACAGATAAATGAAACACCAGATGTCTACGAGCTTTATCGACAATGAATTTGACTGAGTTTTGCAAGCGGCTTACCTATAATTTAAATAGCTAAAAAAAAAGGCACCCTTCACTTCAAAATCTATTAAATCAAAGATCAGAATGATTTTTATATGACTATCATCTGTCTCTATCCTTTTATTACATCAATCATCTACTGTAACTGTGCTTCTCATTGCAGTAAAACAATACAAAAAAAAGCCTTGAACAGACCTTTAGGCTTTCCCTCAGCTCTCCAGATTATCAGTTAAAGGTCTTCACTGCCTCCACTTGTAAAGGCTCTGTGCGGTCACAACTTAACTGGTGGCCCTGTCGTGGCTTCCCAATGTGAGTCTCCTCACTACAGAGCCAAGGATTAACCGAAATGGGGCTTTTATAATTATACAGTCATGATTCCAGGCCATTTCCTGCTGGTCCTTTTAATTAAGTAGATAATTTTTTCTCTAGGGAAGATCAGCTTTAAAATACTTACCGGCTATTTGAAAAGTTCACATGAATCATAACTAATATTTGCTCAGAGTGGACAAATAAAATTTGATTTGTGGGTTCTCCGTGAAAGTGATGAGATAGAAACAAATGGCTATCTATAGACATATGTTAATAAGACTGCAGAAACATTTTTCTTGCTTCCTCCCTCCAGTCACACCAACGATGACTGTAAAAGCAGCCCCATCTGTGAAGGGTTGAGATGAATCTGTGAGGGTAATAGGGTCTTCTGTCACTCACGCCTTCGTGAGTGACACTGACAAGTCTAATAATGAGGGAGATGGCTGGTCGCCCCTCCATTCAAGCATTGCACTGAGGAGACCTATCCCTGCTGTCCGGCGGGCAGCACACACGCGCCCATGCAGCACCCACCTTGCTTTAAAGTGGTTTTATCATTCAAATGGAACACTATAATGGCCTCCGTAGTGACAGCGTGCAGAGAGCTGCTTGTTCACAGCTTGGCTGGTTGCCCATTAATTTAAAACCGCAAACGATTTTGATGATGTACTCCAGTAGGAACAGAAACTGCTTTGAATATGGTTGCAATCCTTTTCCACTTACAAAATATTGTGTAAACACATAAAACTGATGAGTCTACACCATTTTCCTTTGTCCAATTCAGCCTGGGTGAAAATATTAAATTATGTGTGTGGAGGAAAGCTATAAAAATAATAAAACATTACTGTTAGTGTCAAGATTTTATGGGATAACTGGGCACTTATTGCTGCGATTGAATTACATTTTTTCTGTAGGAAAAAAAAATCAAAACAAAACAATGATGAGTCCTGGAAGATGGAGGTGGGACATGATGGAAGCTATTGACCTTCTAAAAAAATTATATGTAGGCTTACAATGCAGCGCGCCCAATCACCTCTGAGGATATTTGTTATCAATTCTGAATTCAAATCCCTATGGTCAGCATCTATGTCACTGAAGCAGTGAAGCGATGGTGACGGAGACGGCAGAGAAACAGGCTACATCCTTTGTGTTGCACCTAATCCCATGATTTCCTTAGACCTCTTAAGCAGGTTAGGATTCCCTTTTTCATTTGTCTTATTAAGAAGGCGTATTGCAAATCCAGTTATGGTGTAATTGCTGATTGTATTAAAAGGGAGATTAGGATTTTAATAAAATCTGATTCTTTTTTCATGTGAAAAGCTGTATGCACCAGAAGAAAAGGGCAAACAGAGAGAGCGCGTAACAAAAGATAAAGAATGCACAAATATATATATACATATATATACATATACACATATATATATATATATGTACACATATATATATATATATA
>JAVLVB010000251.1:3670712-3764064 GCA_032876305.1 Orestias chungarensis | reverse complement strand
AACCAAAAAGTGATTTATTAAGTAGTTTTAGATGTTTTGGGGGGTTTTGGTAGCTGAAAACCTTTTATGAAAACCAAACAACATTTGATGCAATAGTTAACTTGCAGTAGGAATGTGTCATACAGAGATGAGGGGTTAAACTTTTCAATGCTTTAAATGATCCATTTTTATTCACATCTCAAATTAATATTTTATACATTTATATTTCAAAGTGTGAATTAAATGAATATTTGGATATCACAACTTGCTGGTGTATAATCTAACTACAATAATGGAGTGTAAATAAACTTAAGACGACACAATTTCAAGATGCTTGATAGCTAAAATGAACAGTTGTTGAGGATTCATAACTCACAGCATAGCCTTTTGCTCTCTTCGTTGTATTTTTTCTGTAAATTGGTTTCAAGAAATTATTACAAGGTGAGAAAATCCAATTACCCACAGTTGTCTGAAAGGTATTTCCTCAGTTTACTGTTAGATTGGCAATAGGTGGAGATTTTGTACAAAACATGCTGCATGTTTTATACAATGTGTGCAGATAAAATCATTTATGTAACGCTTAAAGCTTAAACATAGAACAAACGTCTCTTAGTGGTCGTCAGTCTGTTTACTACATACATTGCATGACTAATGTTCCTCGTTTAAAGCCCACCTGACATGCTTGCTTAGTGGTCAGGTGTACAGGTTCTACCAGACTGATGAAAGGTTTGGACGTACTCTGGGCCACTAGCCAGGGATTTTTCAGGGTTTCAGACAGCGAAAGCCTGGAAAGCTCGCCAGGTCCTGTCTAAGTCTGTGCAATCTGCAATGCAAATCAATCAGCCATGTGTGGCCAGAGTGACAGCACAGCAGAGCATCTTGACTTTTAGTCAGTGTTAAAATCATTTTCTTTTTTTTTCCTCAGCAAACATCCATCTCCATCAGGTGCCGCAGCTATTTCACTGCTGCTACTCTGATTAGATGAGCTTCTATTGAACAAGATTTCCATGTATTTTTTTATTTTACTTTATATTTTCAAAAGATAGATATTCCAAATTATTGTTATATTTGTTTGTGGCGTTTTCTATTTGAAATACTATATTTTCTTTCTATTTATGTATTTTTGGCCCCTGTGTTTTCTTTCAGTATAATATGAAGCCTTATGGGATTTTTGTTTTTTTGATTTAAGGTAAAATCATGATCTTCAAACATACAGTTTGCACAACAGTGGTGTCATAGAAATATGAAATATAGACTGGTTTTCACTTTCAACATATGGCCCGAGTCTTAAATAGCTAAAGTTTCGAAACAGGCAAAATTTTATTCATATCCAGGGATAACTGCTATTTTTTACAGCTGTATTGAGCATAGAGGACTGCAGCTTTTCCCAAGCCTCTACCTGTTGCCGTTTTCCTACATTTTATCCCTTATTTCATGATAAACACAGACATCCACGGCATGAAATCTAAAGGTGATCCACCCACCACTCACTCACACCATTTTTAAATTATATTGAACAATTTACCAGCAGTATGTCTGTAAAGCAGTCTGGTAGCGTTCTTAAACCAAAGATATCTTGAAGCTTTATCAGAATGATATTTGCCTAAAGTGTCTAGCTGACATGAATGCTAGGGAGTAACAGTAAATTTAGCCAAATGTTAAAGTGTGAGTTTTAGCATCTTATTTAAACTTTCATTCCATTATTCATGAAATGCATATACACACAAAAATTTCAATAAAGTTCAAACCTCGGGGTGGCATTTTTAGCCTGAAAAATTATGTGTATATCATTCTCCAACTCAGCAGGAGTAAAGATGAGCCACGCATCCAAATGGTAATCATCCCCATTTCCACTCGCATTGCATTCACTCAAACCAGGTATGAGGAAAGGTATTCATTTCTCTACGATCATCTCTACTGAAGATTGGCAGGGGGGAAATTGGGGAATGGAGAAAAGCAGATGATCAAATCTAAGGGTGATTTCTTGTGTCATTTTGCTAAACACTAGATTTATCCAGGGCCTTGTTGCCATGGCTGCAGTGCATTCAGGGAAAAATGGGAAGCAAAGAGTAAAACCCACTCATAGATCACTTGGTTAAACTTTCATTATATTAGGTGGCTGAGGTGAAATGTGATATTGAACTGGTCGCCTGACAACAAGCTAGAATAAAAGGTTTAATAACACTAGTGACATCCAGTGAAAATCTACTTGTCACAATTGGTTTTAGAGACTAAAGTACCTCGTTCAGGGAAGGGTAAAAAAAAACTAAACACATGAGAGACAACAATAAATTACAAACAAGAAAAACATTTAATAACCTATTTATCCCCCCCCAAAAAAGAGAAAAAAGAAATCTAATATTTCAGTATTTTTGTGACTGTCTGGAGGGCAGGCATAATGAATAGGCCCTCTGAAGTCATTAAAAACAGATAAAAACTAGTTTTGTTTAATTAGATTTTCAAACGGGTGGGAGTTTTGGCCCAGTTCTGAGAGAAAAAAGCCTCTAAAGATGCACTCAAAAGCTTTAATGCACCAGGCTACTCTAAACTTGATAACTGTATTTTCATAAACCTGACGAGCTTAATGTAAAGGCTAAAATTTTTTTTTTACATGTATATTGAATATACAATGATTAAAATCTAATCAATTGCAAAAATCTATCATGAGGAAACAAATGAATACAATACTTTCTGAACAAAACCGATTGATTTAGATTCCTTTTTTATTAGTGATGCATTAAAGAGTAATAAATCATATTGCAGAGATTATGAGAGTATCTGTACCCAGATGCAAAAGGAAGGGAAGCTAACTAACATCCTAATCCTAACAATCTGATTTTTTATAATTTTATAATAATAATAATAATAAAATCAAGTTCAAAAAGCTGTACATTTATAAATTTTTGTCATGAAAGAGTAAAACTAATTCCACACCACCATAATTTTAGACAGACAGGGATACATGACTGTTCATATCTTGTCATTTACATTTCACATGTATACCTTTATTGGTTGTTTACTGCAGTGTATTTTAAGTTCAATTTACTTTATTCATGTGTGTGTTAAAAACTTGATACAATTATAGTCATTATGTTTACTGTCAAAAAGTATACTGTCATAGAACACTATACAAATATTCTGAATTATACATTGGACATATTTTTAGACAATAGAATAATTTTTGCGCAGCTTCTTTCTGATAGTAATAACCATAAAAAAAGAAAAACTTTTCTTAGGTTTTAAACCAAAAAAGTTTTTACTAAATCTTTTGATCTTTTTTTGGGCATTTTAGCAATAATAAGATCAATCATCGACGTCACACCCTTCCTTTATTGTTTAACCACCTTTTACAAATTTCCACTGGTGTTTTAAAGGAATATGTATTTAGTAATGATCTCCAAGCCTAGTAGGTTGAAATAACTCTTTCCACATCAAATTCAAGTAATTCTTTGTTACAAGTAATGTTTGCATTACTTGTAACAAAGAGTTCTGCTTCAACCTAAAAGACTAAATTATCCCTAAACATTCTAGGGATATGAATACTTGTGGGTTTTTTAGAGAAAAAGAAATGCAAGACAAAATAAGCTACAAGCAAATGCCCAAATCTGCAGTACAACAATCCTCTTCTTCTTAATGTCTTTTAAATTTAGTCTGTTTTTTGAAATCATTCATTAACCTTTAATGCCTCGAGAACACTAAAGAAAATCAAACAAAACTGTGGGATCCAAAATTAGACAAAAAACAAAGGAACTGAGTCCATTGTTGTGTTTGTTTGATGTGCAACTGCATCAAAGTACATCCCTTCCTTCATGTTTCTGCACTACAAGTCTTTAGACATGTAGTTACAACAGAGGCCGACTGTTGGTGGAGATGGAAGAAAACAATCATATGATTGTGCTGCTGAAGCTAAAGAAGACGTCGAGTAGAACTGCACGCCAATCAACGTCCACGATTTATGTTCCGGTGGAAATCAAGCACTGATTCAGGTTCTGCTGCTTTAATTGGATAAAGCTAAAGATGGAGGAAGGATGACCCTTTCAATGACCCTTATCAATAGAGCTGTGCCTGGAGCACAACCTTATGAATGACCCCGGTGTCAGAGGTTGATGAGGACAACCCGGCTTAACCCCTTGAACACATCAACCCATGAGGCCATTTAGCATCATTTGAAATATTGTGTCAAAAGAAGCTCCAAGCATCTGGAGGGGATTTTTTCCCAATGCGACCATGATTGTGGGGGAAAATGAACCATGACAACTGAATCAGTGAATCGCTTGCACAAAAGGAGATGATGAGAGAACTAAATCTCATTAGGCAAAGAAGAAAATGTCCAGATTCAGCCACAAACGGTATTTTCTAATTGCCTACGAGCAAGAAGGTGAATGACTAAGAGAAAATACTCAAATTATAATGAAAATGTTAAAGTACAAACAATCTAGCAATATCTTAACGTGCTTTTGACCTTTTAACATACATCAGAAAACACACAGCATTGTTCCATCAGTTTGGACTGTCATAGGAAAAATATTCACTTAAACTCAAATTTGAACCTGAAAATTAATTTACTAAGTTGTAAAGTTTGAAGTTAGATCCACCTAAGTAACAATTTTTACCTTTCAAAATGTCACAAATTTGACATGATGGGCATTATAAGAATCCCCTCTAGCATAACATGGACAAATTCCAATAAGCCTACAATAGTTTAAATTCTCTGCAGTATAATTATCTTGGTTAGCCAATCAGTAATGCTTTAGTTTCACAAGATTACAAAAACAAAATGTAATCCTTCACCTGATAAAATGGCCTAAAAGTAAAGTATATATAGGTAAAAACAATGTAAAAAACCTCGCAGATATTTACTTATTGAGTCTTGGACCATTGAAGGTAATCTATAAAGTACTATGAGCAGAGTGGAAAAGTACAAAAGTACAAGTACAAAGTACAAAAATTGAACACTACTTAGTTATGAAATACAGAATATTTCTAAGAACAAAGCCAGTTATTACTCATTTCAAACCCCCTGTAGTAAGGCACTGAATGAAGTTCAGTCCAATTGCTTTTAGTTTACGGGAGAGATCTTCCACATCCAATATCACCCCGCTGCGGACCAAAACGTGTATTTATTATAGTGGTGCACGGGGGACGGACGTCACCATGCGACACGTCGGGACCATTGACTTTTGGCTGGGGGGTTAGTGTTAGTCAAAAGCAAGACAATAATCAATTATTTCAAATGTTGCGAAAAAATGCGGGACCAGCAAAATAAGGCAAATCTACATAATTCTGCATTTTTTGCACTAAGACTATTTATGTAGTGAATATGCGGCTTAAGAATTATGAGCACCACGACATATTCTGCGCCCTTTCCTTCATTTTGCAGGATTTTCTGCGATCGCAGAATTGTGTTTTTCTGGACTGACTGTAAAACAAATTGAGAGGAAGGATCAGTCCTTTTTCTGCCATTATTTACCTTATGCTTTGGATTTTGATTCCAGGGAAAATTACGGATTCAGGGTTTTAGCAGCAAAAGGCTCAGAAAGAATGATTTCATTACAAAATGTCTCAGAATGTCACAGCAGTTGCTAAAGGTTTGTTTGGGAGCTTAGGCCTTGTAGGGTTGAAACAGTCAAAGACAAAGCGCTGAATTGAGCATGAAAAGACAGAACATCCCACTGATACAGCAAGTGACACAGCCTGACATTGAACAACTAGCTGACTCTTTAATTCCCTGACAAACACAGAAAACACTGAACTGGTCAAAGAGACAGCAGAAGGCCAGGGATTTAAGGCAAGTCTGGAAGTATTTCTCTACTTCTGACAATGGCAACAAAGAGCACCCTTTCTTTTGTACCACAGTTATATTTTTAGAGTTGCTAATTATTATCCCATGAATTGAAATCGATGCTGGCACTCTCAACATCTTTAGTCCCACAGAATCTCAGTGAGACGCCTACTTTCAAACAGATCCATGTTATGGTTTGGACAGATTAAGATGAAAATATGCATTATAGATGACAGTGTGGACAGCACACAGCAAAAGGAAATTAATCGGTTTTGACAAGAAGACCCCTTTGAACAATGAATGTTTGATTTGTCTCGATACGGCCGTGTTTTTAACATTATGATTATTCAACAAGCAATGACTGACTCATGACGTCTTGTTGAATTATTATTTTTTTTCCCCATACGCATTTGAGAGAGTCCACAAAGAGCAAAAACATTATTTCAAGACACCAGAATACTGAGGGCTGCAACGTATCCTTGTCATATGTCATCTACAAGTGTATACGGAAAGGGAAAAGTGACTCTGTGACTACATTTACAAGCTGTCGCCGTGCCCATTATGCACAGAGTTTGCCATGTGTTCCTCCACAAAAACACAAATAAAAATAAACCTTTAATATATGAGGGAACAATTTGATTGGATCAACAACAGCTCAGAGACAGGAAGAGTCCGTTTGTTCATTTATTTAGTTAGGAAAAACTTTCTCTGTTTTGAGTGACAGGTCAGACTTCAAATGCTCACATACTTAACATATCCTGCTGGAGAAAAAACTAACTAACAAACAAAAAAATAAACAAACCCAGATCATTTGTGCACCTGAATTAAAACGCCCCCGAAATCGCAAAACAACAAATCCTACAGAAGGACGATACATTGCAGAGCCATATGTTTTATGGAGTGATAAGTTATTCTCTTAAGCATTCCAGGGGCTCAATACAGAAAGTGAAACTTTTCTGAATATTTACACTAATAATTATCTGACCATTAAGGAGCCCTCATGGGGAAGTGAAGTTGTATTTTTAGATCTCCAACTTTTACATAAATACAAAGTAAAAATAAAAAATTAAAGTGATGTTACAACCACATGAATGGTCCCCATTCTTACATAACAGAATGGGGAATGTTACATAACACTGAATTCTTTAACTTTGTTTCCAGTACAAGCGCAGCATTCAAAACGGGAGTGCATCAAAAATAACCGATTTCCCAGAAAGTGATGGAACATGATGTCCCATGAAAATAACCTTTAAGCTTAATCACATTTAGGCCTGCTCAACATGTGTTTTCCAACAAACAAGAGTACATAGCAAGAGAGGACACTTTGTGACAGAGCTTTAATAGCGCTCAGCTGGTATAAGATTATCATTGCATATTAATCCTGAGTTAAAATGCCTCCTTTAAAATGTTTAACATGACTAAACTGGTTTGTCATAATTTATCAGCTTTCTGCTACATCCATGCTGCTTACTGTTCACACTCCGCATTCTGTGCTTAAAGTTTTTTGACCTCCTGTTGCTGATACTTGCCTGTCCCTGACCCTGCTTCAAGGCAATCTCATTCAGCATCGTTTACCTTTTCATGATGACCTTGTGTGCATGACTATGGACCGTTTATGGATGCCAGTATATTGAATTGTGGAAGTAATAATCTCTGTGCTCTGTCCAAACAACTTTGAGTCCCTAAAGCACAAACTATGTACCAGTCTGCGTCATCTGCTGGAGCTAGGTGCTTGGATGATGTGAATCCCACACACTCAGTAAATTCCATTATACTGTTTACTTCCTGGTTTTCTACCAATAGTGTCAGATCTCTATTTGAGCTTTGCATCTAATTAGTTGAGGATGGACTCACTCAAGCACTAAACTTGTCTAAGTTTTAGTGCAGCATTAAGTTAATAACAGAAATAGGTTAATCTGGTCCAGTTTACACATCAGGACTGTCCATGTGTTTTTGCAACCAAAGCCTTTTTATTGATATTCAAACTGTATTACTAGCCTTATTTTAACCAGTTAACTGCCAGTGGTCAACAAAACGTTGATAGAAAAGGACCCCGTGCCAAATTAAGCTTCTTACAGCTATAGAAACCCCAAGCATTAAACCAAATAAACTTCATATGGAATTATTTTACATTTTCAAGCTACAAGTATTTAATAACCATGGGATACCACCCACAACTCTGTGACTATAGAAAAATCATGAAATCATGGGGGGTTTGCCATTTATCACACCCTTCGAAATGGCACAGTACTAAAAAGGATAGGTTTCAGATTATTATTAAACTTCTTTAAGAGGATAAAACATTTCCTTCATTGTACATGTGATACCGTAAAACTAACATCGAGCCTTTCAAAGGGCCTTATTTAACACTTGTTTATTACCAGTTTGTTATTTAACCATAAAAGAATGATTTCTGAAAAGTATCAAAAAGAAACTGACAGTCAAGCCAGAGTTTTCTGAAATGAGAGGACACAAAATTGTTTGAAATAACCATTGGTTAGCCGTTTGTTTTCACTTGCTGTGCAAACACAATGTTAGACAAAACAAGATGTTACATTGGCGTCCCAGCTCCTTACACCTTCACTGTGCTCGAGTAAGACTCCAGAGATGTTTGTCCTAAAATTATTAAAGCGGTTATTGGACTTTTAGTTGAAATACAAACTTTAGACCTGAGTCATGACAGGGTTAATGTCTCGCAAATAAACAAAGCAAGACTTAGTTTATAAACTCAGGCCATGTCTTGAACAATTTCTTGCATCTTGTTTTACAAATCAAATTATTCATAAAAATACTATATAAACAAACAATTTGGTTTTAAAACATTTGTAAAGGTGTAGTGAAAAAAAAAGGTTTGTATTGTTTCCAAAAAAGTATCTTACAACCCAATTTAATTGTACAGTTTACTCATTTAAAAACAGGGTGAATTATTAGAAATAAGCAAATTATGTTTTTTTTATATCTTAAAGTAATATATGCAGTGCATTTTTATGTTGGATTAGAGTTAAACACTCTATGGGAACTCTTTTAAAAGGTGACCATTTGCAAGCTACTTTATTCTGCATAACTACTGCAAGTTATGCACCGTGGTTTTGGAGCCTGTTTTGGTTTTCTTGTTAATCACAGTGAACGGTTTATCATATATCCTGTTCTGCATGTGGAAAGCTTTATGGTTTTAGTGACCTATTTGAATCAAAAACCCGCACTTTTTCATGGCAGTGTGACATTTAATTGCCACACAATGTTGCAGAATATAGAATTTATACCATCTTTGGTCTGAGTTGATGATCGATGCTTCACTTTATAGATTTCTCCCTCTACTATCAAGGATGACCGTTTTAACCTAAACATCATGCTTTCTCATTGACTTCGCTATTGATAGCCCTTCCATCTACTCTTTAACCATTAAGGAAACCCACAACACATAAATCTGCAAAAAATGCCATATACTACCTAGCAAAACGCTTATGCGTTCCTCTAATGAATCTTACATAAGCGTTAGGAAACAAAATCTGGTGAATGAACAGCATTATCAATAAAATATGTTATGATTATTGACTTTTTTTTGCTCATTTTTTAAAAACAAAACCTAACATCAGATTTTTATTTTTACTATTAAAACAGATCATTTCAAAGGGAAAAAAATAAAGGATGCATAGCTGGTAAAAACATTATTTTTCTTTGTCTCGCTCTCTTTGCCTCCAAGAGGGTCACACTTAGGAGTGTCATGAAGAGTGAACATCTGTCTCTGAAGTGTCGTCTATTATCCACCCATTGTGGAGGATCGGCACCTGAGCAAACAAAGAGCCTTCGTTATTCCATATTCACCAGGATTTCAACAGCACCTTTCTAAGCTGAGTGTGATAGACCCAGCAAAGGATGAGAGTGGAAGAAGAAAGGAAAATATTGTATGTAAGCTCTGGACATCTCAGTCTAGGGTGCTTCTTCAACAAGAGTAACAATGACCATTTGGGACAAGGAACCTGTGTTCAAAATCCTTCAAAATCAATTGTCTACTTACTAAAATGGCTCTTAAAGTTGAGAATAATGAATGAATGTTTTTTTTTTTTTTACAAATCCACAGATAACCCCTTCCAGAAGTGAGCACTTGACATGCCTCCACCCACTGGAGTGTCCTTTTCTGCAGTATGGTATTTTGCATAATGCCATGGCTACATTGAAAGCAGGACTTCTTTCTGCATTAGTCCAGTCTGAACATTTGAATAATAAGTGTTTTTTGGCGGTGCATGTGTGTAAGAACACAAGGAGGGATGGGTGCAGGGCGGGAAAGTTATTTAGCCAAATAAAAACAGAATTCTCCAATTACATGTGCTGCAAATTTAAAACTAAAAAGAAGGGGAAGGGTCACTGTGTTTAAGTGTCGGGGTTTACAGCATCAAATCAACTCAAATTTAGTTTTTATTTGATTACCAAGATGGTTTACAAGCTATGATGCAGTTTTTTTTTTAGAAGTCTAGATTTACAGTCTGCTGTAAAAGTGTTTGTGTACACTTTAAACTGTTGCACATGTTTTTGTTACGTGATTCCACATGACAACAACAACAACTATTGCATAATTACGAGATGTGATAAAAAAAATTTGATTTTGAACTTTTTACAAATAAAAATCCCCAAAATCCCCTTACCAAACAAATGGTGAACAGCTTTTTGCAAATCTCGCCATACATTTTCTGTTGGAGTTAGGTCTGAACTTTTACTGGACCATTCTAACTCATAAATAAGCTTTGATCTTGGCTATTTCTTATAGCTCTGGTACAGTAAATGCTTAAGCTTCGGATTGCAAAACCCCACGCCAGTGGTCTTTGGTCTTTTGCCTTTAACAGTTTTCTTTGAGAATTTCCCTTTATCAACTCTGACCATCTTTTTTTCTCTATATGGACAAAAGAAGAAAAGAAAATCCCCACAAAATGATGGGGCATTTACCATGCAAACTTAGGGCAAAAAGTAACATCATGTCATATAACATCAGCTTCTATGTTTGCTGTGTCCTTTACATGGGTTGAAAAAAACTACAAACAAGAATTTCAACAGTTTTGCTTCAACATTAACATCTATCGTGCCACTTTTCCATAAACGTCATATTTGTGGTTTACATACTAGGACATTGCGTTAAAAACTAACCCTGGTTTTTTTCACCACTTGCTTGTTTTTTTTGTTTTTTTAAACAAACCTCTCAGGTCTTCACAAACAGCTGCATTCATAAAGAATAATAATTATATATATATGTGGGCTATTCAATATTAAGGTGATTTTTAAAGGCCCGTGGTTTCAGTGCATTTCGTTAAGAGGCATTACTTTATGTTAATCCACTAATATGTTCAAATATATCCCACAAATTCGCAAAAAATATTTAACTGAAATTTTATAATTTTGGACAGGAATGCACAAAGTTTGTATTTCAAATCTTGTTACCCCATTGAAGATGACAAAGGTCCAGCTGCATAGGAGGAGTTATTCTAGGGTCTCCTATCTTACCCTAAATACACAACAGGGAGCCACCGACAAAAACCTGACCTCATCAACCGCAAGTCCCCAGTGGGATCTGTCAGACCAGCTGCAACATTGATCTCCCGGGCTAAAATTTCAAGGGTTGAAAAACAATCTCCCTGTTGGCAAATGGATGGCATAGCATCCCGGCGGTGGGGTCGACAGTTCAGCCGAAAGCCCACAGGACTCGTTGCTGGGTGTTGAAGAGCGGGAATGCTGCGACAAGCAACGGAGATGGAGATGTGTCTAGCAGTCCCACGTCGCTGACCAGGTGAGGAGGTCATCGTTTTTTTACTCTCGTGCCCCCAAACACTCAATCACACTCTGAACACTATTTATAGGCGCTAGGGACAAGCAGGGTTGAACATTCGAAAGTGCGGCAGAGCAAACATGTTCTGACAAATACTTTAACGGTGAACAACTTTCTCCTGGCATTATGCATTTGCGTTGTAAGATATTGTGCTCAAGTAGCTGCAAGATAAGGGAGAAAGTTACGAATAAAGAATAATACATCACAACCTATCAAGCTCGTGTTCTATCGTGTTCTGCAAGTTAAAAAAAATTGTAGATTGCATAGTAACAATGTTTTTTGTTTTTGTTTTTTTAAGAAAGCATAAAGATTTCATCAAGATAAAAGTTTAAATTGTGTCTTTATACAAAGCCAGTCTTCTTTTTGTCATTTATCTTAATTTTTTTTCCCCCACTTCAGTCTCTTTCACTTGTTCTGTTAAAAAGTTCTGTCAAAATGATTTCTCTGTCATCTATAAAGCCGCCGATTACATAACATTACTGCAGCTCCAGTTGGCAACCGTTTTATTAGACATTCACAAAGCAGTTTTTTTTTTTCTGTTAGTTATAGTTTAATTTGTTTATATTCAATTTGAATGTAAAATATCAGTTAAAATTTCAATTATTTAAAATGTTAACAGACAAGTATAAGGATGAGTAAAAATAACAGCACTGCATCTTTAAGTATAGGTGCAATGAATTGTCCTTTTAAACTTGGTGTTGCAAATAAACATTAAACCATATCGACTACGGGGAAGACGCAGTTGTAGATTCAATCAGAACTCATTTGTTGTTTGTTTACAATAGATTTTCACTCTAATGCCTGTAAAGAAAAGGACCGCACCCAGAGCTAATAAAATGGTATAATAAAAATAATAAAAATAATTAGCTCTCACCTTAATGTCTACAGCTAGAAAAACGCAGTGATGTGTATATTGAGCAACAGCGAATAGTATCAAAGACTGAAAGGCGTTGTTTAAAACAATGGAAACACTTAATGGAAAATAAAACTAGGGCTGTAAATTATATTGAAAATACATCCACGCTGCAACGTCTGTGTTCAATACAAATTTAGCAAAGACTTAGAGTTTAAAAAGGGAAGCCATCTGATCCAATATCGGTCTTCTGAATCAGACTCCTTTCTGGGATTTCACTTCGGTAGACTAGAATTGCAGCCAGATGTTACGAAAGATATAATAAAAACATATCATACAATAACATATCATACAATTTAAATACCCCAAACAGTAAACACCTAAGCGTTGTGTAAACAGATGTTTCATGGACTTGTCAATAGATGTGTTTGTCAAGTTTCCTAGGTTATTTTCTAATTAAACTGTCCGTTGGAACTCTCTGGGAAGCACGTGTCAGCAGATAGACTGCAGCATGCCCAATCTATGTGTATGTGTTTTGTGCCAACATGTTTGAGTGGGTAATGTGTCACATTGTTAAAGTAGAAACAACGGAACCGTTTGTGCTCTCCAGAGGAGGAATTGGGACATTTAGCAGACAACAGGAAGAATAACTGGGTAACACAAAGCATGCTCCTTTTGATCTTCCAACCTCCAGGGAATATTTAAGCTTTTCAAACGTTGAACATTAAAAAGGTAAGTGAAGCACGCAGAGAGGCTGCTGTCCATTAAAGCTGCTAAATGTGTAATGATAGCTAAAGAAGGCCAATAAAACATAAATCTCACTATCAAATATTTTTACCTGGTTTCAGTAACAAAGTATTTCACTGAGGTATTTAAAATTAATTCTAGTTTAATGTATACATTTCACATCCGTTCATAAATAATTTATGACAAATCACAAGAGAAAAGACTTAAGGAATTGTGGTTGTCAGACTTCAAGAAGCCAAGTTAAAAGCTAAAGCTATTTTCAAAAGAAAAAAATTATGTTATAATAAAAAATATCAACTCGTATTTGATTACATAACCTTGCATTTATTTTAACGTCCAAATTCAAAACACTACTATCCCATTTATTTATTAGTGTCAATGTCAACATTGAATCTAATAAATAACAAATATTTCCTATGAATGTTTGAAAACCAGAGCTGCACAGTGGCGCAGTGGGTAGCACTGTTACCTTGCAACAAGAAGGGGTTGCAAGCATTCAATTGTAGGGTCTTTCTGGAAGGAGTTTGCATGTTCTCCCTGTGCATGCGTGGGTTCTCTCCGGGTCCCCTTGCTTCCTCCCAAATTTCAAAAACATGACTGTTGGGTTGATTGGGTATTATAAATTGCCCTTAGGTGTGATCGTGCGCATTAGTGGTTGTTTTTTCTGTTTGTCTCTGTGTTGCGCTGTGATGGTGTACTAAATCTAGCCAATCAAGAAGCACTATTCAATTTCCTGACTACGAAGAGCATAGATGTTTGTTTCTAAGGTAATGGTTATACAGTTTCCAGTGTGCGTAGTAAAGCATGTTAAGGTACATTTGTTGTTTGAGGTACATAAATACGCAGTTATAAGAATTTCTGCAAGGGGTCTTAACTATTTGTGAATTTCGGCTTTTAGAGGGTAGTTGTCCCAAACCCTCATGAATACCAGAAGTTCACCAGACAAGTTAATTTTACAGAATGTCATTGGTCTTTCGTCTGGTTTATTTCTATTATCGTAAAACTAACAAAAAGGTTTGCCACTTCTGGCTTTACATTACTTGTGGTTTCCTGCAGAATCTACACATAATTTCAATGTAAAAAAGGGCAATAGTTACCTCCATTTTTGTATTTTGTTTAAATTAAACCACCCTTGCTATGAGTCAATTTTTGAAGCAACTGTTGAAACCAAATTGAATCATTATATATACTTTGCTAACATAAACGGTTTTGGGTCTAACACTGATGCCTGTGGGACCCCACAAGTGATTATTTCATATATTATCTTGCCACTGTAAGATTTATTTTCCTTTTTCTGTTGATTAAAATATATTTGTATTAGATACCTGAACATACTTTATTTCATTATTGCTGAAGAAAATTAAGTCTATCAGGTTTATCGACATTATAGATCTTAGACATAACACATAAAACAGATTCTAAAAGAACTAGGAAAAACTGGATACAAATTTACCTCAAACAGCTTCAGGTTATACGAGAAGTCCATGTAAAGTACATACTAGCCTAAGCTTTAGCCTATCCGAGTGTTAGGATAATGTCCCATTAAAAACAATCCTCCTGAGCAAAGTAATGTTAACTTCACTCTTGTTAATATTGTTCCGCTCTTGGGAGCCACCGACTGACCACAGACAACCCAAAATCCATCAGGTCAAGTTTTTTCACTTACTATGTGCAGCAAACAATAAAGATAATAAGGATGTGAGATTGAATATTCTGCAGTGTCTGGGGAGTTTCAAGAGTCCCTTTTCATTTCTTTTTACATTTCCCAAAGCTAACCTTTTCTCAGCCCCCCCGCCCCCTTTTTCTCTCTAATGCCATCTTTTTTCTGTCCATTTCTTTTTCCGTTTCCCTAAAAGACAGATCTGCAGAGCGGGGAAGTTCTTGTCTGAAGCTTATCGCCTCTCTCAAACCAGCAGAGAGAAATTTCTTGCAATTTGTTGAATACAAATGTGATAGGTGCACGTTCGGGGCTCATCTGTGCCTGCACTACCTCACCTGGCACTCATGTGATTAGATTTCATATCCCGGCCTGCAGCAGATAAACTATCTCCATCAGCCAGGCCCCTCAACATCAATCTGGCTTGCTGATGGCCTGTGTTGTGGCCGCGGTCTCATGACACTTTCCCGCCACCGTCTTTATGCATACCATTAAAATTGCCAATGTCCCGCAAAGCCCTCCATTTAGATTCAAAGAAATAACAGCCTATTGTGAAATGATGTGCGTCTGTTTGGTTGTGGAATTGATAAAACCTTCTTCAAGGGAGTGCACCCAAACAGGCTATCAGAGAACCATCGCTCAGAGTTTCAGTGGCTGCCTTTCGATGTAAGGCAATCATGTAAAGACGCGGAAATCTCTGCATTAAATGAATCCTCCATGCGCTGGGACAAACGGTTGGTAGGAAAAAAAAATGAAAAGAAAGGGGAGTGAAAAGGACGGGGCAGGTCTGTTTATTTATTGTTCTCAACTGGTTAACGGTTCATGAGTGCCTAGCTTTATTAAACTGGGCTTTGAGCGCACACATAGCAGCACTAAAACTTCCTGATGGCAGAGCGGGGAATCAATTCAAGTTGCTGCCTTCAGGAATTACTGCGAAATAATGATACTATCACACAGGTTGGTCTCGCCTGTGTTAGGGGTTAAATGGACCATTTAAATTCTTTAATCAACTCCAGTATTAACTGCAGGAGAAGAGTGTGGCTCCTAACAGATATATGCAGGGGCAGGTATTTTAATGAATATCAAATGAGATGTGCAGAGGCACCGGCAAAATGGATACAAAAAGATAGACTTGTAGTCAATATTAAAGCAATGACAGGGTGATAAACATTTACTTTCTCTACAACAGATACTGCTGTGGATGACTTTTAAACATTTAAAGTTAAGCAAAAAATATTCATAGTACTGGGAAATTGAAAATAATTTTCCTTTGAAGTTTAAGTTAAGAAAAGTAATGATTTTTATTATTCAAAAAAAAAACGTGCTTAATGTGATCTGAACCAGGAACCACCATTCCTCAAGATGGATGTGTTGGATGCACATGCAGAGGCCTGATAATGAACTGTGCATCTGATTCAGGTGTGTTGGACCAGGAAACATATAAAACATACAATGAACCGTTCTTTTGACGCAACACTAAAACTTGAAGGAGTAAGCTTTTATCCTATACATCTATCCACTTAACTATACAGTATATATTTTTTTTTAAATGGACTCAAGTATCACCTAAAGATAATAAGATAATTAGTCAGTCTGGAAAATATTAACAATAGTGTTAAAATAATGGGAAAAGAAACATACGACTATAAAAGTCTAAATTCTGCACCATTAATCCCGATATATGCTAAAAGCACATATTGGAGGAAGTTTAATATGTATAGGAATTCAGATGCATTTTTTGAAAATTGTTGAGGCTTCAATAACTAGGAATGTCTGCAGAAGAGTCAACAGCCAGTCTCATTTCAGAACAATAAAATAAAACTAAGATAATTTAGAAACATCAATGTAGTGTGCATTAACCCCATAAAAATCTAAAAATATCCAGAGATAATATTTTACTTTGATTATATTTGGAATTTCCAAATCAAATTTAATTTCCCTTTGGAATGTAAAATATTTTTGATGGATGGATTGATTGAAAAACAAAACTGAATGGGTTAGGGTTTTAATAAAGACCCAGAAAAAGAAAACATCTTTCAGTTCACCAAAGAAAATAAGGAATTAACAGTTTGCTGTATTGTGTATTGTGTTGCAGACCCTACGAAGCCACTCTCCCATTGGCCAGTTAACAATCATGGTCCCCTGGACCCCCTACCACTGTTACAAATTGTTTTTCACGGTTTGAAGGTTAGAGAGAAAGCCAGGATTTGCTGAGGAGGCCAGATTAGTGCTCATCAGTCGGGGCCGTTTGAGATACCTGAACTGACCTTCGGGGCAAAAAGCCAAGCTGCGAAAAGCCACTGCGCTACACAGGCACCCGATTGAGCATACAGTGGCCTATTGTCACCGCTCACCCAAAAGAAAAGACAGCGAATTGTCATGTCAGGAACTTTGGCCCCCCATGACAATATTATACACAGTCTTTGTTTCTCATAGAGCCTGTTAAGGCAAAAGGCCTGACAAAGGTTAAACGGGTACACTTAACTCTGAGTAAACATTAAAAAAAAAATACTCTAATTAATGTGTAATGTTTGGGGGATATAAAATGATACATATAGCTCAGATGTTTCTAATACAATTTTGAGTCAGTCACTGTAAGAAAAAGTGTACCAACAGAGCTTTTCACAATTTCTGGTTCGCAGCAATTGTGTAATTTAGGACTGAACCAAAGAAAGAATAAATTAACAAGTATAGCATCTGCTTAGTTATACGGTCATTTCCACACAAATTCGTTAATATTAACATATGCAACAAGATAAACACCAAAGAAAGAAAATTGCACTCCAAGAAATGAATGATTTATTAAGCAGCTACATCCTTGAAAGATAGTATTTACTCTATAGACAATGAACTTCTTACAGACAACTGTTTTATATCTGAATCCTCCTGTTCACTGTTCTGTGCACACATCAAAATGACAGAAAGGTTGAAAAGATTAGATCACCAGTTTACTTCATGCTCACTGTTTAAGGTCATCCATTTAGGGCTTTCAAGAAGTCATGCATCCTTAAGGTGGATTTCCTTTTGTGCTCAACAGCTAATCATGCAAAGATAATGTGGCATTGTAATCTGAATGACACCAATGACACAAAGATTAACTAGGTTTTCATGGACAGGAAACATAGAAAAGGTCTCAATTTGTTTAAAGTGACAATAAAACTCATT
Organism: Orestias chungarensis; assembly: GCA_032876305.1. NCBI lineage: Eukaryota > Metazoa > Chordata > Actinopteri > Cyprinodontiformes > Cyprinodontidae > Orestias > Orestias chungarensis. Next base: position 3,746,066 of record JAVLVB010000251.1, on the reverse strand, counting down.
CAATTTCTTCCATACAAATGTAAGAATTAGGGGTCTTTTTTTTAGTTAAAGCACGCGTACCAACAACATTTTTACAAGCAGTCTGCTCAGAACGTTAAGTGTTGAGATTAAATTTCCATTCGTTTGCACATTTTATCCCCCATTGGTTCTACTGGGAACTCATTGAGTGTGTCTGGTTGTTTCTCATCTGCATGGTAGCCATCTTCAATGGCAGCAATAAAAAGCACAGAGATCTTGCAGCAATGTGAAAGTCTCCAGTAAAATAAAATGCATGATTTAATGACCATCTGCTGGGTGCCAGTGCATACCTTGATGCAACATGCTTTGTGAATGATCAAAGGCAACATCCGCACCGAGAGCGCTTCACCTCAGCAAGCGTACCAGGAGATTAACAAGCTGCCCAGTACAGATCTATTTTCTATGTAGCTGGGCTCTTATTATTTCTTAACTTGTCTCCACAATATGGCGTGCTCCGTAGGAAGATTAGGAGTAAAAAATGTAAAATAGAAAAAACAAACCACCCCTAACAGAGGTCAACTTCAATAGCAGGTTTAAAATCCATTAGATAGAACAAAAAATAATAATTTAAAATAGCCTTGTAATAGATTTTCTTTTATAGAAGCCCTGTCATTGGATACATATGTTTATAGCTTTCTTGAATTGCTCTAAGACTCCACTTTGGTTTAGAGGGATGGATGCCAAATGACCAATCAGCACTTAAAGGAAGCATACACAATTGGAATGCATGCTGATGTCCTCAGACAGACGTCCTAAAACACTTGGCTCTTATCTCTTGCAGGCTGACTAAATGAAACATTTAACAGCTGAGTCAAACTCAGGTTTGTAGAGAAGCTGTGTTTCCTGCTTGAGCCATGAATAACGCAGAATCCATAGAAACAGACAGAGACGTAGGCATGCCGGCTACAAACTTATTTTAGTTCTCATTAGTTGCTATGAGGTCTCAAGTGGATGACAGAAACAACTACTTCACTGGTTTACAGCTCATGCTCTGGAAATTTACCATATGGCATGACAAATGTCAGGTGGGCTCCAAAGAAATCACTGCACAACACTCTCAAACCCTGCAGTGCTGTGCATATAAATATTCCTTTTTGATGTGCCGTTTGTTTTCAGCCATTCTTTCGTATTTGTCTTCTCTTTTACCATTTACTAATTATTCTGCCTGTCTGTCTGTCGTCGGTCTATAAGACTGTGTAGTGTTTAACATGCTGCAGAGACACATGTCCACACAACAAATTCACTATTTTGTTAGCAGTCACAGCTCATTTGGCCCATTCCATGTTTTGGCATTCTGTGATTATCACGCTCTGCAAAGTTTTCTCGGCTGCCCACCAAGAGGGAAAAACGTGTTCCTTGGGCTGTCAGCTAAGGCTCATATTCACACCCCATCCTGTATTTCCTCCAGGCTTACAGTTTTAATGCTATGTGGAATGAAAAATCTGAAAACAGCCTCTTTGTCATTCACACCTAATATCTGATGGCTGTTTAAAGTCAAATCTTAGGGAGGACAGGGCAAAGCTGTTGGAGAGATGATACTAAGGCCAACGATTCCTTGTTTACCTACATCCCACCCACAACTTTACTTGTCACAGGGGTCAAAAAAGGCACTTTAGCCACAATCAGACCTACAGCTGTGTGTTCTTTGTTGTGCTTAAACGTCAAAGACAGTACATAAGACAGTGTATACAAGCTCTGCAGCCATGACACCTCACCTTAAAATAGTACAGTGATTAAAGACCCTTGAGAAAGTGTCAGTGTGGTGTCGATCTCTTGCTTGGCCAGGGAGACTGAAGGAAGGGGGCCGAGGGCTTGTTTGCAACTTCACAGGTGGAGCTGGCTGCTGGTGGGAATGTCCCAGCTGGCCACCAATGTCTAACATTCCCAGGCTAGCAGCATCCCTCCACCCACTGACTGCACACACAGCGTCTCCCTACAGTACAGAGCTGATTGCCGTTTCATCAGAGGCAGGGCAAGAGTCACTGGAGATAGGCTTTGCCTCTTACTGTTTGATGAACTATTTATGTTTGCTCTGCATGAGAAACCCTGAAGAAACAGGCGTGGGGCATATTTATCAGAGAATTAGAAAGTGTTCCTTATGAACCTGGACGCTCTGTGCTACACTAGACACAGTCACAAGAAAAACCTTAATTAGTGCTTTCTGAAAACAATGCCTCGATACCGCCCCTCCCTGTAATGCCCATGCCCATTATTACCGCTAAATAGGCTCCTCCATCAATTCTGGCGTGTGCTAATGTGAGTCTCACAGCAGAGAACAGACATGTTTCCGTGGGTTTAGAATGCATTTGATGCGCTCTTCAACTTAAAAATGTATTATTTTCCAAGCTGACATGTCTGCACATACCTAAAATTGTCAGTAAAAGATTTATTTCACACATTTCTGTGTATGCTGGAAAGATGGACAATTTGATTAGTAAGGACCATCTCATAATTAACATTTCTAGGTATAACAATACTTACTATTTCTAACCAGCTACTTCATTATGTGCTCCTAATTAATAATGGGTTGGCATCCGAACCATCCCAACTCTTCAATTTAGAGATTCAACAAAGTATAAAATGTTTTTCAGAGATTTTGATCCATGTTGAAATTGTGACATCACACACCTGCACAGAACTGTTAAATGCACATCTATGAACTTTGGGGTACAAACTATGCTTAGTTGGTTCTAATGAGCCTAAAGTGTACAAAGAAAATATATCCCCATACATTATACCACTGGAAGCATATGCTGCTGATTTATAACCCGTTGGATCTATATTTGAATGCTTAAGCTAAAATCAGTTTCAGGCAAGCTCTAATACGATATTGCAAAACTGAGTGAGCTTTAATCACATTGTTTTCAGGTGCATAAAGCGGCTCCCAGTATGCTGTCCTGCTACCTTTCACTTAATAAGAGATATTTTAGTGACAGTAACATTTTTTTAAATCACTGTCAACCGCTCTACCCATTTATATCCAACAAAAAGATAAATCTATATAGTCACTACTACTTCCAGCTGGGTATTTTCTCTGAATATTGCCTGTATACTCTCGCCATTGATGTGTTTGAAAATTATTGTAGATTTGTAGGTTTGGATTTTTCCACTCTGCTGTGGCAACACCAACCATGTCACAGAAGCCACTCTGAAGCACGATTTGAACTTCAGCAAGTCATCTTCAACACATCTACATCTCCAAATGCATCAAGTTGCTGCTAACTGCTAAGCTAAGTTTCTTTGTTTGTTTAACGGGAACTCAACAGATGTACCAAATAAAATGGCCAGTAAGCATATTTACCAGAATTATTTAGCAATTTTCTGTTGATGCAGCATGCGTTTGGAATATGATTATTTGTATATCTGACAAGACGATCCATCTCCCACAAAGTTTAAGCACATTTTGCAGAGAACTTTCCTGATGCAACTGGAGGCTCAGACTGATTTTCTATAAAAGCAGGAATTTGTTCGCTACTTATATTCATTACATAATTCCCTCTAAAAAAAAAATAGCCGAGTTAGGGAGGGTATGCGTGGCTTTTGGGTGGGTAAATTTGGACCCTCCTAATATCCTTACCCCTAATGTGCAGTAAGCAGGTGCACTATTTTCAGATATGATCATGCCTTTGGAGCACCATTAACAGCAAGTCGTTTATGTGACTGACTTCTTGTTTGTTTTTCGGCTGATGTTACAGCATTCCATAATCTATATGGATATTTTAAATAAAACATATACAGACAGGTGTATTGTACTCCATATGTGCCTACTTCTACCATTATTAAGGTGGAATAAAATAATGTACACACTGTTTTTGCACAGGCCTATTGCCAGACTTGTGTGTTGTTTTAGTGGGAAATCCAACTGACCTCAGAGCAAGGGGCTCCAGTTTTCTGCCACCACCACAGTGTTACTCTGTGCATGCTCCTCATATCAGATTTTTCCTCTGTCATTGATCTTCCCCGGTCTTTGTCTCTTTCAACAACAATTCTTTAGTTTCCACCTTTAAAAGTGATTTTGCAGTTCTCCTCTGAGATCTGTCAGAACACACAAAACTGCAAGTGTGGGTGATAATGAAGTGTCTGGGAAAAGAGGATTAGGTGGAGCGGTGGGAATCATCCCTGTGGTATAAAATGCTCATCTCTCCCTCAGGAAGGACACATGGAGCGTCTGTCACCTCAGTCCAACTGCTTGTCTCGGTGTTACTCTCAGCTAGCATACTTGGATTGCTGCTGTTGTCCTCAGGAGGCAATAGTGGGAGAGAAGACAACGACAGGCCCTGCTCCTTTGGGAAACTTGCCGTTTTATCCTCCGACACCCATCTGTTTATTCTGCAGCCTGGCTGAGAGCAGCATAACTGCCACTGGGAAAGTGAAGATCTTCACCAAGGGAACAGGTTGATAGTGAAGGAAATATAGTGGTTTGAGAGAAAGACAGAAAGATAAACTCTTCCTCCTGCCTGTGGTCTGAGAAAAAAAAGGGAGACAGCTTTCCACAGAAGCTCTACCCTTCCTGGGCTAAAATGTACCATGTAGGCGAGTGGCCTGTCAGACGCCGCTAACTAGGCTGGCCCAGGAGAGATGCAGATAGGTTGACAGTTTGTTAGGAGTTGGCAAAAGGCCACTGTAGCAGGTCAGTCACAGAACAGAAAGTGTCAAAAAAGTCCTACTAATCAGCCAGCCAACAGGTACTTTCAAAATACTCACATGAATGTTACTTCCCTTTCTCCCACAGCTAGTTAAAAGACCCGTTTCCATTGTACCATCATACAACAGCTTAAGATCTAATTACCACCCCACGAACCAGCTACTGCAAATTCAAATGCTTATCAACAATGCAGGCATTGAGTTATGTTTTTTCGTATGAATAAATAGTGTTCATTATTCACTATTGATTTGATTGATTGATGCTGCAACCCACAATTTGTAAAACATCTGTTAAATTCCCATGTTATGAAATTACAAAATCACTGCAGAAATAAATCATTTTAAAATAAACCAATCTTTAGAATTTTTATTTACAGTTACATTTTTAAGCACTGTAAAGAGGTGGATTTGAAGTAAGAAAATGCACACTGGTAGGATGGAAGACCTGCTTGTTCTTGATGTGCATATGTTGTTTTGCTCAGAATAATCCAGCTTCCTCCCACAATCCAAAAATGTGACCGTTGGTTTAACTGGTCTCTCTAACTTGATTTTAGTTGCTTGTGATTAAATGGTTTGTCTGTCTCGTCTTTCTCCATGTTGCCAATAATCAAGTGGGTGATCAATACATTTCAGAGTGGATGTTTTTTTTTGTTAAATAATTTCAAATAATAAAAACAACTAATTTGAAGGATTTTTTTCCACATCTTCACTAGGAATGTCTACAAACTTGTAAGCATGTGTATGTGCAACGTTCAAATAAATTTCTGCCTCAATTTAGGCCATTACAGTGGGGGTTCAAATCTCTAATCATTTCATGGTGTTTATAGTATGCATGCAAATTAAATATATTATTTTCCAAATAATGTGCTCTATAATTGGTATATTACCTTGATCAGACTCATTTGAGAGCAAAACCACAAAAACTTGTTATGCCTCATATGATGTTTTTGTCATGATAGTTGAGATTACAGTATGGGATGAGGCAGTGGCCTGCAAACAACTGTCCCCGTTTGTCAGATCCCATCACTCTGTCACACATCGCTGGGGGCAGCAGGGCCAACACTGACCACTGAGTCAGCCAACAAGACAGCTCAGCAATCAGTTATTCCTGAATGAGATGCACCCAAACTCAAAAAGACAGAGACTGTCATGTGTGGAAATATGGGCAAAATTATGCCTGCACTAATTCACACGATCATGAAAATGCGCAGTAATGGGGACTTGTATACAGTACATGATGCAAACAGACACAAGCATGAAAAAGACAACCCAGTCTAGTGAAGTGAAGTGTGAGAAGGACCAACCCCCCCAATACAGCTTTGATAAAGACAAGGCTGGATAGAAATGTGCTCCGACACCGGGTCAGTAAGGCATTGAATTCTCTAAAGTCTTAACAACTGATCCAGAAATATTGGTGCACAAGTAAAGATTTGGAATGTGCAAAGAAAAACGCTGATACTTTCTTTTAGATTTTACAAGCCAATTGGATATAACCTCACAGTCAGTGGGAAGATGGTGGACACCTAAGAAAAAAATAATATTTTGCCTGGCCAAGGCAAACAGAAAAATGGCTTAAGAAATAATATTTGCTAAGTTGCAGTAAATTGCTCTCCCTTTTAGGGGGGCAAAGGAGAGACAGTAGAAAATACAGAAAGAGGGGTTGGATTGGGTCAAATAAAAAGTAAAACAAGCAGCTGCAATATGTTGACAGAAACAACCCTGAGGGAAGCGGAGGACTTGACTGCACTATCAGAGTTATTTTCAGCCAAATGATTCGGAGAATTTATAATGGTTCACCGCATGTTTGTGCTTTCTTGTTGGCACAAAAATAGGTTCAAATGTAAAAATAGCAGGATTTCTAGCCCTGTGGTAATTGCTTAGGTTGGTTTCATGATCATTCTTGAACTATTTCTCTAAACTTGTAATCACAAGACATAACCACACTGAATGACTTTTACAGCGGGCAAATGAAACTAATGAGGTTCAATGAATTGCACAAAGGAGCAGATTTAATAGAATAAAGAACCTTAATTCAACTAGAATTTACCATTTTGTTAACCCAAAAAATGTTAAGACATTTCTACAATTTTCTGTCTCGTCATATTTTAACCATACACCAGCACAGAGTAGCAAATACTTTCTAGATTTCAGGAAAGTAATATGGTTTCAAGACGTTTTACTATAAAGATTATTTCACAAATTTGACCAATATTTTGTAGTGGCAAAGAGTAAGCAGTCTTTAAAATACAGACGCATTGTTTCATTTGACACAAGAAAAGCAAATAAGAGGTTGTAGTTTAGGTCTTCTCTGCATAATAGCTATGCCTCGTGTGGCGTTCTGTCTGCCGAGACAGCTTTTCAAAGGAGGACATCAACTGGCGGTGGTGCCTGCAATTTTTCTAGCACTGCTGCTATATACTTTTACTATTTCAGTTTCCTCTGCATCCATTTGTGTCTTCTGACTCTTTAAGCCTGCAGTTGGATGTAGCAGATGACCGTTCATACCTAGCCAGGTTCTGGTGGAGGTTTCTGTCTGTTAAAGGGGGGTTTTTCCTCTCCAGTGTCGCTACATGCATGCTCAGAATGAAGAATTGCTGTAAGGCTAAGGACAACACAAGCCATTGTTTCGGTGTGCTGATCCCGGAGCATTGAATGCTCCAAGTGAATGACTCGATGGAATCTGCTGGGTTTTCTTTGATTGGAAACTTTTAAAACTGATTTGTTTATTATGCATTCATGATTGGAATTTGACTATTTACTGCTAAAGTGCCTTGATATGACGTGTTATAAATTGGCACTATAAATAAAACTAAACTAAATTCAACATCCAAACTTATTTTATACTCAATCCAAAAGGATGAATTGCTCCACAATGTATTCATTGAGAGGGGGTAACTATAAATGTACGGGAAACCTTTCAGATTATAATTTTAAAAATCTTTAATTACTGTTACTTAGATTTGTTTTTTTATATAACACATATGTTCAACGAGTCTGAATGGTTTTTTGAATTTTTTTCTTTCAGATTATAATTTAAAAAATCTTTAATTACTTTTACTTAGATTTGTTTTTTATATAACACATATGTTCAACGAGTCTGAATGGTTTTTTGATTTTTTTTCTGCCAAGGACTACATGTAAATACTTATAATGGCATAATGAAACAAGCAAAAGATCATAGGCCAAGCCAGTAGTCACATTTAAAAAAATCTAAAGCAATATATAAGATGTCCCTGAGACTTCCTTAAGGCTACGATTTTTAAAACAGCAGACCCTAAAGACACTTCAAGTTTCTTTCAAACCCGTTTTCGTTGTTCAAGGTAGAACGAGGTTTTATATTAGCATACCTCTGTTAGGTTTTAAACTGCGCAATTCAGAAAGCAAAAGTGGCAAAAAGCTTGGTATTCAGATGGATACACTGTTAAAACATAGCCCCTTTAACACAGCTGACTGGCAGTGCCAAAGATCAAGCAATGCCATCAACTACCTAATGACACGACAGCCTCAGGCAAAGATCGGCAGCTTTATTTATACATGGGAACAGATATGAATCATTCATGGGCAAAGAGAAGGGTAGCAAGATGCATACAAGTCATACACGTCTTCCCCTTACATTCATCCTAAGACAAACAACACTAAATTTCCTTGAACACTCCCCGATGTCTCATAGACTAAAATGACCAAAGTGACGAGTGTTAGAGCGCCAAATAGACTCATTTTGACTTTAATTCTCCTCTCAAAGAGATCCTCTTTGTCTCTAGCATCCTTAGACTTCAGCACTACAACACTAATCCTAAATATGGAGCCCACTGTTGTGGAATAAAATAAATGGCCCTATCACTCTGTATCAATTAGTCCATCTATCACTGTTGCATGGAGGGGAGGAACTGGAAACCTCATGGCAGGAGAGGATGCAGGGATAGATTAAAACGTTTCACACCACACCAATTGTCATCGCAAAAATTCAGTACAGCACATGACCTTGTTCTGCTACTTTCCGTGGAAAAGTCACTTAGGTAATTGGATCGGGAAACCCTTTAATGCTTCCAAGTTGTCATATTTTTATTTAAGGATTAGATGTGAGATGAACCAAAATATCTCACAATTTAAAGTTTGCCTCACAAAGATCACATCCATTGCAAATAACTCTTTGGCCTTTTGTTTGGACTGCTCACTAAAGAAGACTTCATTGCTTTAAAACATTTTGGGTACATTGTGAAAAAAAACAGTTGATGGTGAGAGTGAGCGGCTGAATAAAAATCTTTTCAAACACTTTAGAAGTTATGTAACTCGCATCTGAATCTGCGGTTTACCTAGGTGATATATTAAAATCCTCTTTCAATAATTAAAAAAGAAGTCTTGCTTGACCCCCAACAGTTTAAGGTTGTCTATATGGAAAGGTTTTGGGAGAAGGTTGAACAAAAGGAAAATGGGGCCACGAGATTTGAACAGTTTAGAACGATTTTAGGAATGTGGATGAAAATGAATTGTTGGTGAGTAACAATGCTAAAGATATTCGCTTTCCCAATTTAAAAAGTCTTGAATTCCACAGCCATTTTGAACTGCTTCTGTAATAGAATGTGGGTACTTGGTTAAAAACAATTAACTGTGGTACTAACAAAAAAGATTTGGATGATTTTTACCTAAGCACTTTAGAAATGATGTGGCTAAATAAAGCTGCTAACAATGATACAATTGGTATTGATTTCTTAGATTCCCTTTGGAGATTAAGTAGAGAACTATTTTACAGATTAAAAAATAATAGCAGATTTAATCTCTGGTTCAGTAAAATTTATAAATGCAAAAAAATCTAAACCAAATCATTCTTAAAATAGTTTGATATTTAGGAATTGTTTTATTTATGAAAATGCAATGAGGTGAATAACGAGAAATAATTCCTTTTCTAACTTGGACAGGGTTACTGTACAATTAATATCCATTTATACATTTACTTGATAACCAGTAAATGGTTATGTAGGTCCTCCAAACACATTGGTAAACTTTCAGCTTACACAGTCTTGCAAAATTCAGTATTAAAGATTTTGCAGTAGCCTCAAAATTACTTTACACTCGAACCCGCTTAAATGTTCCAGTGTTTGAGAGCCTGGAGTTAGCTGTAAACGGCGATTATACTTCTGTTCTTCTTTTTTTTTTACTTTAAAGAAATGAACAAACCTTTGTTTCAAAGAAAAATAAATCTTATCCAAATGAGGCAAAAGGACATTTGTGGCTTTCTTATATGTCATCTAATCAGTATAATATAATATCTACGTTTAAAAAAAGGAAAATGACCTGACTTGACAGATCAGTGGTTATTTTGTCATTTAACTATCATTCCTACGCTAGCATTCCTTTAGTCAGAAAGAACCGCTGCAAAAATATACCCCTATAAGAGATAAGAACACAAACACTTTCCCTGAATTAAACAGTCGGAAATGAATAAATATGAGTTTATGTTGTGTGTTTACCTCTTAAACAGCTTTATATCTACAGCGCTAATCCCAAAGAGAAGTACTGGCACATATTTAAATTGGTCTTGCCTCAAACGCACTAAAGATAATATGGAACAATACAGCCTAAATAAAAGCTGGGTAAAGAGCAGAGTGTAACTAACTCCACACTAAATGCAAGGAGATAAGTAAATCCCAAGGGTGACCCGCTGACGGAGGAATCTTTGCATTCAATTCATCATTTTACATTATTTAGGCTACTCTGTGGGGAAATATGCTCTCGCTGTCATAAGTTATGCTAATGGCTGTTACTACCATCTGTGAACTGAGGACCATCATTCAAGCATAGTCTGCAATCTATGACTTATGAGAATAAAATGTCTTTTCTTAATGATTAGTGTGGGGGCATCCTGGCAGCTATGTAAGGGCCATAAGTTCATTTAGCTCAAAATGTCACCCAACACCCATCGTCGTATCTGAACCCACAACCCCCCTGTGCAAAGCCCCATGCCCTGGTCCCCTACAATCTACTCAATAAACAAGCCCCAGGCTGGACCCAGACAGAGGATAATGGTTCACCTGGAGGTGACAGGAAAAGAAAACAGATCTCTTTGCATAACGAATGAAGATAGAGATAAGCACTGTGAAGCACTTAGGAATCTTGATAAAGGATTATCCAAACATGTCTGAAACTGAAACATTCCTTTTAAGAATACTGGAGGACGGTGTTTTAGCGAAAGCCAGTCCTACAATAGACTTGCTGAACATGATTACGTTTTTTTTGTTTTGTTTAGATAAAAATACAATGTTCTCACTTTGTACCGACAGAGTTTGATTTAGGACTCTACAATAGAAATACGATGCATTACTTCTGCAAAGCAGACTTCACAAAATAAAGAAATTACACAGCCTTTTGCTCATAATCTTGTAAGTAGTGCCATCAACTACCGCTGTATCAATATGATTCTACAGCATATGAGGTCATCAACTGTAAAGTAGCAGGAAAAAGCTCTTAAGTTCCATCGTAACCACTTGGTATACTATGAAGCATAGTTAACTTCAAATGTTGCAGGAAATGGCACTTGTAGTGGTTCTTAAAAATTATTTAACTCACAGAAAAGCTTACTGCCTACTGCGACAAATAATGGTAAGTTCATGGGCACCAATTTTGAGCCATGCTGCTTGATTGCAACCTAAAAAAGGAGAGTCAACCTTAGAAGAACGATTTGTTTTGGTGGCCTAGTTAAAGCATAGTGGTTAATGGCCAATGGTTCTGGTGAGAATGGTAATGAAGCAAACCCCCAACTAGATAGAGACATCAAAGGTACAGGGAGCTCCCTTTCAGAGGGCTTCATGGTATCATTACATGGTTCTCTATGAGCTTGAATGCATGATTTTGTGTGTCAGAAAGGCACAAATGGAAAGAAGAAAGAAGGGTAGACAACAATGTTTAGATTAGCTGTATACTTTTGGGACTGAGCCAGCGCCCAGGCATGCTGTGACACATATCACATAGACAACCTGGTACAATTCATAATTACCCTCCATTCACAGAGGCCTCATTTAGAGTGCTATTATCAGAGATCATCTTTATTTCCCCTCAATGTATGCTTGGAATCCCGGGGAGACCAACACATCTTACGCAGATAACAGTACTATTTTGGGTGACCCCATTGTGTACACAATACTAAGAGTATACAGCTGAAAAGAATTCCCAGCAGTCATTTCTAAACATGTAATAGACCATTGGGACATATGAATCTAATAATTTCTGTCTCAACCAGAATGCCAGGAATATGGAAAAGAAAACCTAGAATCTTAATTCCAAAGGCTTTACCGTAATTTAATTTTAATATTTTTATAGTGCTTCAGCAGAAAGCAAATACTATCATAAATTACTTTCTGCATTTTGCTTAGATGTATTATAGAATATAAAATAGAGGATGTCTGAAAAGGTAGATCTCAGCCATGTCTGGACCTAGTGAATGCAAAAGAGCCTTAAGACATTGCTAAAGTATTGAAAAACGTCTGCAAGGAGGTCTAACGGTGAGGAAGGTAGCACATTCAGGAAAAACATCTACTCCCATTGTGTCTTTAAATTATCCAAGCCATTTCCGATGCAGTACCAGTTTGAGTAGCACACGTTTATTAGTGTAACTGTTGTGGAAATCAATGTTCTACTACATTAGAAATGGGCATTTTATCCAGCAACATTTTTTGCTTCGCCTTCATATATTCAGCTCGCAGACGTGGGTAAATATTCACCAGTGCAGACAGAGCATCTGTATAGTATTGCAGGAGATCAGGTAATAGAAATTGCTTGGTGCAAGTGCTGCATTTGAGTTGCAGTTTCCTGCATTTGAATCGCAGAATATCCAATATATATTAAATATTTCGCTCAACATTTTTAGATGTTTTACATGTTCATGATATAGATGGGTACTTTAGGCAGATGTGCAAAAATCCAATATGGTTGCAAACTGTGACTCTTTTCAAATTTGCAGTAGAAATATTGCACACAGCTTTGATTTAATATGGTTAATGCATTTCAGGCCAAGAGGGAAGACAATAAAAATTTAATACAGAACAGTTATTGAAGCTGGACAGAATCTTTGCTCTTCTTTTTCCCCCCCATCTACAATTTCTAAACTGTACTGAATGCAGCACAGAGTATCCAAATAAATTATACGTTTCTAAACTACTATGCAATTAAATAATTTGAGGAAATATGCCCAGTCCAGCATGTGTATATTTAAAAAGTGTAGAAAAACTGCCAAGGCACAAAGGTAACCAAAGTAACAGCTTTGTCCAGTTTTCACTTCCTGGCAGGAGGTTCACCTCCACAGCTATGGGAAAATAAGCACAGCTCAGGTGTGTGAGGCCAGCATGATGGATCATCCTGCTGTGAAACTGGCCCTCCTTAGAGCCCACAGAAGACAGCTGGGAGATAAGGAGGACCCTATATGAGAGCACATCTCCTCTTCCCATCGATCCTCACTGCCACCAAGGCAGGAGGTCTTCACATGCCAAGCCAAGGATAGAGCCAGAGAGGCTGGGCAGGGCAACAGAGACAACAATTTTGTCTGCCTTTTGGGCACCTTCAAGTGGAAGAGACAATGTAAAGCTAAACCTCTTTTGGCCTTGTTCAGATAAAACAAAGCATTAGAGGATAACATTCATCTTTCGATGTTCAATATAATCATATATCAATGCATCAAATTATGATAAAAGCTTTAAAATTAAAAACGGTGTGATTCTGGAACCTTATTCAATGCTTATTATTAAACAAAGTATCTCAACGTTTATGAGTTAACCAACTTTGCGTATTGTTTGATATAATTAGCAAGAACAACATAATCCTGAGCCACTTAAGACATTTGCTGTGGAAAAAAAGTGTTTATGGCTATACTTAAGAATTGCTCTGGGCTTAATAAGCACAGCAGCAGGTCTCAATCAGGTGAAAAATATTTCCTTGCAAAGTATGTTAACTGAAACAAAAAAAAAGAAAATAAATAAATCTCATATTCCAGTGTTGACAACTGTAAATTCATCTTGATATTTGCTGATAATATTTTGAAACAGAGCAATCAGCAACACATATTATAAGTTGAACACAACACTGGATCGATTTGCAACTCAAATTTGAGGGACTGTAAAAATATGATATTCCACAATGTGACAGTAATGAGAATATAACAGAAAAGAAAATGGACTTGTTTTACTTTCTCCGCACATGGAAAATCAATACAGAGAGCTGACCACCGCAGAGACAGATACAAAACAGGAAGGCAGCGTGGCCCGTTTTGCGGGGCCTAGCTTGGTGTAATGTAGATGTATGTTCGTGACCTCCGCTCTCAATCATAGAAATTCTTAAAGTAGTCGTATGCCGAGGGTCTCTTCTCATGAGTGACAGATGTTGAACCCACACTGCAAGCATGCAGCCTTAACCATCTATCAGTCGAGATAAGGCCCACTTAAAGAAGCATGATGAGATGCGAGCAGCTTCGAGTGTCTCTAATAGGCCACATGTGTGCCGAGCATTAAAACATGCTGAGCCTTTGATGTTGTTTTATACCCCGTCTTTGAAATAACTCACATTTGCCCAGTGAATAAATGTAACCATATTTATTTTCATCTTGTTCTCTTTTGTTGCTAAACATCTTTCTTAAAAGTTCTGTATGCAAAATCTGCCAAATACGGAAAGCAAGCCAGCAAACAATGGAAAGCTAGAGGAAACCTAACTGCAACCGAGATAGAAAACAAGATGAATGCTAATTTTTCATGAATATAATACGACCCATTAAAAAAAAGGTTTTTGTTAAGCTCTTTTGTATAACTGAAGACTGAGGACACATTAAAACATGACAACAAACACAGACGCATACACAAGCATGAATGAAGCAGATCATATACTACCCACATATAATCACAAATTTAATGTGGGGGGGGGGGTTAACCTACAGCATTTTTCCCAGATCTGTTCTCGCTGTGGTGAAGAATTATTATCTCAATCATGTCACTGAAAATGTCTGACTCCATAGAAAGAAAGAAAGAAAAAAAAAGGAAGCAAGAGGAGTGGGCATTAGCGCCCTCACTCCCATTATTCTGACACCACAGTTGGCTGCCTTTGGTTTGCTTCGTGGGTTTGATGATGATGCGCTTTGACAGGCTGCTAAAGTAATGACCACCTCTCAATGGTCCAGATCAAGGTTGCTCTGCAAAACGGTGTAATGTTTTGATCTAACAGAATGTTAAGCTGCATTCACAACAGGCGAAAGAGGAAAAAAACAACAACAAAAAAACACGTTAAAATTCGTGAAGCTTCTGAAGGAGTTATGCGTCAAACTCTGTGGGTCTTATTAAAAACAGAGGGACAAATCAACTATGTACAGACACTGAATATAATAGACTGTATATATCACTCACCTCCGCCTCCTCCCAGAAGAGTGGTGTTAGCTAAAATGAAAGGAGAAAAAACAAAGTCAGAATGGATATGCACATATTTCAATAGGATTATTTAAAATAGTTAAAATTCCATCGGGGGAATGTTTCAAACTTTTTTTCTTCACTGTGTAATTTATTGAACAAATTAGCAAGGAATACCAGATCTTTCCCAAGTGCCTAAAGAATAAAACATGAACAAAAAACACTGAAAATCCTTTTGAAAAACATTGGCAAAACATTTTTTTCCATTTGAATCTACAATCAATGAAACATTTTACAAGGTGTGCCAAATAAAGCCAGCGTTGATATGTTGATGCGCGCTACCTTCCAACAACTATTACACGAGTGTGAGCCAATGGTTTATCTTTTTAAATTGTTTTATCACATTTTAAATGCACAAAAAAAATTTGTCATTGTGTGGGAAAGTGGTTACCTTGACTGACTAATTTGGCCATTTGGCGGTAAATGTGTCATTCTTCGACAGTAAATCATGGTTGGGGGTGTTTAGTCGCACTCATTGGCAGAATCTCTATATTACTTACAAAGAAAATAATGTATAGATTTATTTGGCTGACAGCTGTATGTGCTGCTATATCCCTGACGTATAAAAAGAATAAACCACGCTAAAGCGGAGAGGGATCCTTTACTAAGATAATTGTGGGATTTATTAATGAGGCTCACTTCTTTGATCTGACGTGTTTTGCATAATACGCGCAAAGCAAAGCAAATACAAGAAAGTTCGGCACACAAACACGTATCCCTCGGCTGGTGTTGTTTAATGAATGACAAGTAATGCGGCATTTCTGCAAAACCAAAGCGGAGCGTCATTAAAAATTAACCCGTTTCTTCCCTGTGTTTTAGTTTGAGAAATCCATTTCACATAAGACAAGATTACAAGACTTTTAAGGTACATCTATTATTTTATGTTATTCAAAGTGGGTATCTGTAACGCTTGAAGTGCAGATCATACAGAAAAGATTAAAAGAAGCGTATTCCACCACATCCGATTAATTATCTTCAGGTGGCGCTGCAGCAACAACCATCTTTAAAAGCTTATTTGTCAAAAATCCTTTCTTACACTCCAACGACAGATAATGAAACTGAGCCATCACGGAGGAATTCTGTATTTATTAGTGTTTTTATTAAAATTTACATAAAGAAAGGGACATCCGGAGTTCCATCTGCTTCTGATGGATTCTGTAGATGCATTATTCTCATTTCAGGCCCACAAATATGAGTGGGCCTGACAAAGCAAAACCTTCCTACTGCAGGATTTTAAATCATCAGAGGGCTTTTTGTTGCGCACATTTTTGTTGGTCTGTGCGCGCACATGGGGTAGGACGACGACTCGTGTAGACAAAAAAAAAGCAACAGCTCATACGGGGATGTACTGACAATCCACTGTCATGTTTACAATGGCACCTCTCCAGGTTTTTCTGTGATAAAATAGACACTTGTGCTCTCACAGCCTTTGTGTTGCTCTGGAATCTGTCAGCCATCAACAAAGAGCACATAACTCTAAATGTGAACGAGTTCCTGAGCAGCTCTTTGTAAACCAGAGTGGTAATTGTTCAGTGAAAACATTTTTTTTTTCCTCACTTTTTGATTTAAGAGATAAAGCTAATAATTTTTATATAAACATTATAGATCTGCCCTTTTTTCTCAAGCTAGATAAGGTTATGACCCAGTTTCTGTGACTCTCCTCTTCGTCGACGGGACATAAAAACAAATAGTGACTGCAAAAGGTGGAGGAAGCTATATGCTCTTCATTGCAAAATTATGGTTGTAAAACAATAACGAAAATAAATGTAAAAAAATATGTTGAAGTTCTCCACACACTTCAACCTAAACACTTAAAACTTTATGGCACACTTTTACTCCAGAGTAAAATCCAACATTTTCAAAGTCAGCTCTCGAACTCCAGCCAGCAGCATAGTTTTTTCAGCATCATCTATCATCATTGTCTAGTCTCTTGGGGAGCCTTCCTTATTCCTGAGCTATTAAAACACTGGGGTTTAATTACCTGACATTATGGAAATGCATGCCAGAGGGGGGCACTTCATTTGCTCCACACCTAATCAAAGATCTGAGATGTGGTTGCTAATCAGACAACTCTTCTGCATGTATATGTATGCGAGGCAGCTGCGGGGTGATAGCAGGGAAATGGCTGAGATTGGGCTTGAGATGTAAGAGGGTTTTTGGGTTTATGATTGGTTTAAGTTTTTGGCAACAACCATAGGAGAGAAATGTTTGCTGCATTGTTGTGGCTATTTGATAAGAACAAATATAGGGGGGAAAAAAGTTCCCTTCTTGCTCTGGCCTCGCCTTTAAGTGGTGGCGGTTAAGCTTTTAGAATTAAATGCTGCTTTGAAGACACTACTTATCCAACCCACAAATTCGGAGCTCACCCCGCTTTCACTGGGTATGTCTTCACTCTGCTATTTTAAACCACACAAAGCCATCATACGATGCCAGGTTTGTGTATCAAATAAATAAGGCCAAAATATCAAATTTTTGAACTTTGTGTGACATTTAAAGAAAATAAAACGTCTGTTCATTTGATTATAGCAGTTGCTGTCTGTGGGGTCTAACAGCACAACACATCTTCACAATATTTGACCACTGTACCCTTCTTTAATTCTGTCATACCGTGAAGACATCCTCTGTGAACAGACTTCTCTGGGTCAAACCACAGATGTCTAATAAGCCCCCACCGAGTCATCCCAAACTTGTCTCTTTCTGGTAAAGCTAATTATTTTTTTGAGTGTATCTACACCTTTGGTCAATTATGCTGAAGTTCATCTTTTGAGTTAGCGTCAAAGCAGAAAACGAAAATTACTGCTACTTCAAACTGCTCGTAATTTCTCTCTATGTACGTTAGGCCCTAGTTGCAGCTAAAGAACAGACCAAGGTGAATGCTACCACCATGCTTCAATTTGGCTGTAGTTGTTTTTTGGTGATGAACAAATATGGGTAGGTATGGAATCGTTTTTCTTCAGAAATTGTGGAATATTGCCTTTTTCCCAAGTCGCTGAGACACATGCATAGTATGGGATATAGTTCCTTTCAGTCTTCTTGGGCATGTCAGTGTTATGCTACATTTATTTGATTTGATGTCTGTCTGCACTGTTTTCTACAGTATCTCTCTTACCCTGGAAATGTATTGTATCTTTGGACAATAATTAAGAATGATCCTTTATTGCCCCATAGAGATAAAATTGGATGTAGCAGCATCAAAGTGATAGGAATCCCAATGATTAACTCGCACACAATCAAAGATAAATGTATAATATTTTTACCCTGCATTAAAACAGCATTCTCCGATGCAATGGAATGCAACTGGGTAGCATAATTAAAACAAAAATGAGAAGGTTTGTGCATTAAAAACAGATTTTTTTAGTAAGGAAAAAACCAAACCTGTGCAAGTAACAGCAGAAATGTAATTTGAATTGTGAAACAGCAAAGTTGAAAACCCCTGTAGTGGCTGTTGGTACATTAAAGGTTATATAGCAGAGGCCTTTAAATCCAGGCCTCAAGATCCAGTGTCCCTTCAACTGTGAGGTGTCTCAGCTATACTAAACCTAAAATAAGAACCTCGCTGCATAACAAAAAGGTAATTCAGGTGCGCTGGACCAGGGCCACATGTAAAAGTTGCAGGACACTGGATGTTGAGGTCTGGATTGAAGGGCCCTGTTATAGAGTACAAAAGAAAGGGCCTGAGCCAATGCTCCTATGTGCGCCAAGGACGCAGCAGCCTGTCACCAGTTCCATTTCAGCAACAGGTTTATGAATGCATTCACTACGCATAAAGCATCATGAAGGGCATAAAAATCTAAAATCGAATGCAGATTTGCTTCTCCTCAGTATGAGGCAAACGGGTAATACCTGGTTATTATCCTCGGTGCAAATCCCAAAAAACAAAAAAAAAAGAATCCATATTTGGCCACATCCTTCTCACAATCAATATTTTATACTGTGTGTATTAATTATAAAGCAGGCTTCCTTGCTGTTTCACTCGCCTTGGGCTCAGTCTAAGCATCTTGTGTGGGATCAACACATTTATGCCTGTAGGAACGCAGTGGGAGAGTGAACAATTACTATTACCAGAAGACCATTATCCATTTCTTCTCGTTGTCAAGTGTATACATGTGGAGCTGTCTCTTTGAATAAATGGTTAATGGCTTTTCTTAGTTCACCAGATTCATTTAGTGTCTGCCCACCCTCAAGATACATTTAAATTTTCCTTTTTTTTTTTCAATCGCTGGCCAAACCACATCTTCTGCTCAACATCAACTAAAAGCATCACATCACATCAGACAAAATATTAAAAAAAGGAGTTTTGAACTTAAATATTTCTTTTAACAGCAAAAATGAGGCTTGAAGCGTTGCAATGACCCAGTTAATGAGAGGAAAGTGGGAAGCCAACAGAGTAGTCTTCAACTTGGAACTGCGTGTTGTGGCATCATCACCATGGTAACCACAACACGGATAATAAATCCCAGTGGAAGTGCTCCCCAGATTGCCTGGGGACACTAAGGGGGTGTTGTTTCATCAAACCCATGCCAGCAGAGTCACTGTTAGGACAACTATTTCCTGTCTGGCCTTTCAACTCATAGTATTAGAAAAAAATTGTGATGTCTCTGTTGTACCATTCAAATCCACCGGATGGTAATAAATGACTGAGAGTGGGGTATATTTTTTAGATTTTGGCAAAGCATGAGGAGTCTTCGTAAAACCTCCCAATATTATTCATTGAATGGCTTATATGGCTCGACTGTGTTATCAGCTCATCCTTAGATATTGCTTGTTAAACTGAAAACTCTAGTGCATAACACCACAAAACCTCAAGGAAGTAAACAGATCCACTGTCTACAATCATCAAACGCGCACACACCTTACACTCAGCAATGTTTCTGCGTCAAATCAGAGGTTTATTTCATACTCTGTTGTGACTCTGGAATAAAAAGGAAGGGAACAGAAACTAATACAGGATTCTACTGCAGATCCTCTGCTTGACTTCTGAGGTAAAATAAATCTTGGTGCATTCTTGTTTTGAACAAGCGGAGGTCCCACTGAGGTGTAACGCAGGCAGCTGTGCATCTGATAACATTGAATGCATTTCACCAGGACTTGCACTGGATTATAAAATTTGTTGAAACCACTTTAAACCCAAGTCAAACTGATCTGTGTCAGCTGACGAAATACTGAAGAAAAACAAGTGTTAACGAGCCGTTCATTCCCCATTGAAATGATAGTGTCATAAAGTTAATTGTAAATTGGTTAGAATTGATATCAACAATCAAATGGTTTACAGCCGCCAACCTACGATCCCCTCATTTCAAATTGGCGTACTGCATAATTGTATTCTCTGCATGTAGGAATTGCTGATATGTTCGTCTGACTTTGAACTTGCAATCCTTCTAGAACCCCAATCCTTTGACTGACTGGGACTAAATTAAACATTAAATGTATTACACCTATAACAATGTATTCTCTTTATAAATAAAAGCTAATTCACAGATAAAAGGTTGTTAGATGTTATTATTGGATGAATAATTGCTTGTACCTCCAGCCTTCCAACCCTCAAGCCACAAACACAGATGCTGGCTTTTCAACTACAACGGTCATACTAATAAACCCTCAGATTGGGTGAGTTTTCAAGAAACATACAAATTCTGCACAATATCCCACACGCACATTGCACCTACACACTAAAATGGAGCAATTGAAGCAAGTGTTTGATGCCTGGAGAGAGCCATCTAATGTTTTAGGGGGCTCAGTGTTTTATCGAGGTAATTCTAACCTTTAATGACGAGGGACTGTTTTGCAGTTTGTCTCGGCTGAAATTGGAACAAATAGAAATAAAACTTAAATGAGCCATCAGCCAAGAAATGAGTGGGGAGCAGCATCAATAGTATTTCTTATTTGCTGCACATTAAAAATGCATGTCACACCAGACATGCTGCCCTGCCTGATGATACTTGTTGGCCTTTTCTTTTTTCTCTCTCTATTGCTTTTAGCGGCCCCTGAAGACACTGACTGAGCCCAGACAAACTAGCGGGAGAGCTGGCATCATCACAGAAGCAGACTTACTCACAATGATGCAACTGTGAGTCAAACAAATGAGGAGAATATTACCCTGGAATATGCAGTGTGGATGAGCGAACGTCTCAATATGGATAAACAAATATCTGCACAAGCACCTGAGTCTCATGCTAACGCAAGCAAGTCTAAATACAGTTTTTACTGCTAATTTACCACAGGCTATTTTAAGGCTTTAGTGGCTAGCGACACGACAGTGCTGTGAATATATTGTGCAGGAAAAATCAATATTGAATGAGAATGAATCTCAAAATGTTTGGAACTAGCGCTAGCAGTATAGCTCTGATTAAGCCCTGGAGCGATTTAGTGTTAAAACCTTATCGGTGGAGGGAGATTTACCCCAGTCCAATAATTACAACTGCAGATATCTAAAATTTAGAAGAAAAATCAACAAAAACTGAAAATGACATTTTATATATATATATATATATATATATATATATATATATATATATATATATATAATTTATTTATTTTTTTCTTCATCATCACAGTTAATTATTGTGGATAGTTTTCACACCTCCCTCCTAGAACTTCAGTACTCGTGTTATGATATCTGAATGTATCCAAATGACAACAAGGTGGTGTCACTGTGATTAATCCCTCTCCTCTGCACGCTTGTCACCACCATAACAAAGCAACAAGACCAGATGCCAAAGCCGGCCCAGGCATCTATTGTTATAATTACCTGACCTTCAAATCCACATTAATGAGCCCAGGATGATCCCCTCTCTTTCATTATTTGGCTTCCGAGCCCTCCTTTTATCTAACAAGGTCACCTTTCACAACGCTGCCTCGCCCAGAAATACACATCCCCCTCATAAATATACATCCACCTGCATCTGCTCACCGCACCCGCTCCCCACTGCTACGGTGGAAGCTTGCAGAAAATTACAAGAAAATAAAACAGAAGGTGGGTTAAATAAAGCAGCCCTTTGGACTCCTGAAGTTGAGGAAGTGAATGCAGCTAAAGTCGGAGGGGCAAAAACGACTTCAGCAGCTGAAGTGTTACTTCCTGAATACCTTAAAGGAAAATGTGAACAGTGAATGAGGAAGACTTCCTGATTGGTCTTCTAAGACATGAAGCAGAGGCCGGTGGGAGACCCGAGTTGAAATGATAATCTATGCCGAATTTTAATCCACAAACGCTCATTGTAACAAATAAACGTGGAAAAAATAAATGTGTGTCTTAAAAGTTTTATTAGTTGGTCTCCCATTTGCAATGCTGTCTTGGAAATTGTGTTGAAAAAGAACATACAAAGTACTGCATAATCGGTATTTGGGGAATTTATAGTTTTAAAGTTGTTCTATTTAAAAATGTAAAACTGAAAGGGGTTTTTCCTTTAGTCAGCAAACCACATTTTTGGGCACTTGTAAGTGCCTCTTGGTATGTCTCTCTCTGCCAGCTTTGGATGTCTAGAAACTAAAATCTACGCCCAGTGTTCTTCAAGAGTCATTTCAAGCTCATTCAGACTAGAATAACGAGTCTGATCACATTTCACCAACTTGGGCTTCTCTTCATTGCCTTCCTTATTTTTAAATGAGTCTGAAGCTGCTTCAAAACTTTCTAACTTGGCAAAAAACACTCAATGTACTCTCTTTGACCCAGAGATGTTTACACTGCCTAGGTTTTAAAGAACGTTTTCTATATTTCTTTAATTTGTTTTACCTTAATAAAAAATGCCCATGTTTTAGTGTGTTGCCACACGTTCACTTAATGAAAAAAAAAACAATGTGTTTCAATCTACAAAATCCAGTAGTGCCTCTTGACTGGATGTTTATAGTCAGTCTTGCAAGAGGTTAAACCTACATCCCAGTTTCATGGTGTTTACACCCTCTAACAGATTTTTCTCCAGGATTTACCTGCATCTAACTTTCAAAGTCATTGTTGGTACAGCAGAAAAGCATCCCCACAACATGATCCTGAAGGAAGCAGAGGTTTTAATCTAAGCAGTTCCTCCTCAGTTGTTTTGTCCCTCGCATGGTTTACGGGAAACCGCATGTAAGACCTATGGCAGTTATGGGTTTCTCCTTGCTTTTTATCCCCAATAAGGGTTGTTTTTGGTGTGTTTTCCCCAACTGTGACCCCTTTGTTTTGTTCTTTGATCTTCATGTTGCCACACTTTAGACTTTTATTAAAAAAACAGAAAACAAAAATGAAAATGTTTTTCATAATTGTTTACTATTTAGTGTATACCTGTTAGAAATTAATTCTATTGGAATGTGATCTATTAAAACTCTAGATATAATCGTTAAATTTCAGAGGACATATGTTAAGTTTAAAGGTTTAGATATACAAATATTAAGGATTGTAGATATAATTTCCCAACTTATTTCTATGTAAGGACTCCATGATGCTGAAACACTTTGAATGCGATCTATTCTAGGGTGAATATTGCTACAGCACAGTCAAAACAATGGATCCGAACTGCAAAGCCAGCCAAGATCATTTACCAAATGACTGCACGCATGCCAGGTTTGAGGAATTTGGTTACGTTTATATTGGTTTTTATTAACTTTGACATGAACTAACGTTAGCACAATGATCCATCAGGTTTTGGACCGGCAGCTGCACAATCATCCTGGTAAATTTCCGGGATTAGTCTGCTGTCGACCAGTCTTCCCTTCTAGTGATCAGCTTTGCTGATACAGAAAAGACTTCCAGGCGCCTTGAGGGTCTTCTAATATCATTAAGCCCAGCCAGGTACCGCCCTAGCAGCCAGACAGTTTTCCTTCACTACATTAAACACAATATAGCTGGACGACATTCAGTTGGACTTGCTCCACAATCTAAGTACACCTTCTAAGTAAGACTTTTTTTTTCTCCTACATTTTACTAGATGTTTCTGCAAAAAACAGACTGGCAACGACGGCCTTCTCCTTTAAGGCTGAGCCAATCTGTATATATGCTCACACTTAAGAGTCCATATAGCTTGAGTGCTCACCATTGCATTAAGGAAGAGTGCATTGTCTTTTTTAACACTAACTGTATTTTAACTTCTCTTACTTCCTTAGCAAAATGCACTTAACAGGTACTCAAGAGAATCCATTCCCACCAGCTTCTATTTGATCATAGCGCCCTAAGTGTTGAGGTCATGTGTGAAGAGCACCCAGGAGGTGGAGGTTTAAGTCACAGGAAGTCATCCCTCTGCAGGGTCAGTAACACTCCAGATTGATCATGTTTTCCTGCATGTTGAGTGCAGAATCTCAGTTACGTCGTGTGTTAATTAAAGGCAGTTTATCAGCAAAAAAATCTATTTATAAGCTTTACTTTTTAATTAACAGCGAGGCATCATTAAGCGGAAACTTGGAGGGATTATGTGTTGTACCTGGAACAACTCAAAACAACAAAATCCACCGTATAAATAGAGAAAATGTATAGTTAGTTAGTACTCAACTGTCAACTGCAACTTTTACTTAAACATATCTAATACGTATCTAAACTGGTGTTATATAATGTTAAAAAATGTGGTGCGCAACAACTTTCATTGTATTTAAAGCCACATAGTTGTAGGCTGAGAGTTGCAAGATGCAGATATTCAATTCTATAATAGCAGCAAAGCTCAGAAGGTCATGTCAGTAAATTATTACACATCAACCGAAAGAAAAGATCCTACAAGTAAAATATAAATCCCCCCCCCCAAAAAAAACAACAACAACTGAGGAGTCAAGTGATTTGTGAGCAGGCAAGCACAAAACAAAAAAACAACAAAAAACAGAAGCTTCTTAAGTAGTAAACAAAGGTTTTTCTGTGAAGAACAGCTAACGTCTACCACGGCGATTAAAAATATCAAAATTACTACAGCTTACTGCTGTCAGTCGCTTTAAAAGGGAACCATAAAAAAAGGAAGGATAATGTGTTTCAATTGTTTACTCAAACCATTAAATGAAATTGAAGGGGTCACCAAAACATTTTCGGCTTGAATTAAAAAAAAACAGCAGTCTCAACAATGGATAAAGTTAAAACTGGGTCCAATGTGCCGTGTGTTTAGATGTTGTTCTGTTAAACTCATTTGCTTTTGGTCAAATTAATTTGCATTCTCCATCAGTGAGCTCAAATCAGGCTTGCGCTACTTCTCACAACAACCTGTCAAGTTAAAGCTCATCCTGTATTAAAGCGTCTTTGCTTCATCGTGCATTCTGCAGTTATCCCTTGAAAACCTAATGCTAATATAAAAAAAAAAAAAAAAAAGAGAGAGAAAGAGGACACACACTGACTAAACAGAGTTGCTCAAACTCATAAGAGCGTATTATCCACAGTAATATGACCTGTCCGCTTATCTGCGTTTGCCTCCAAGCGGGCAAACTCTTAAATTGCCTAATGGTGCAAGAGAAAACACTGAAATTACAAATTACACAGAATCAGCAGCATTTATATGTGATTCACACATGAAATGTATTACGAAAAACATCCGAGTCCCATTGCGGGCAAACACAATATGGTTAAATTAATAAAACCCACGCAGTTATACCTCTCGTGTTGTTAGACTCTAGTAAGGCAGACATCAAACGATCTTAGGACTACAATCAAACCCCACCTCACCCCCCACCCCTTACCTACTCAAATGAGAATGAAACAACAGTCATCTACATTACACTGAATAATTGACAGACATGCTGCAGGCTGAGGAGTTCTAACAGCTATCTTGGGGATACCAACGAGAAGGATAGATTGACGATGATTATATCTCTCTAAATGATATCCCTGTTTTTCCTGCTGAACTGCTTTAATTTGAGCCGTTAAATGACTTTAATTTGAAGCGCTCGCGTTCTCGCCGAACATGAACGTAAGCCCACTACAGCTTCCATAATGTCACATTATACGTAGAAGCTTTGAAAAATAAAAGGTTTAAATAAGATGCCTACTTTCTGTTGGAAAAATACCCCCGAGTTTTCTTCTCAAATGCCACAAAAATGAACAGTTTGCATCCGTTTTTAGGAGTACAACAAGACGTGAATCCTCTGGCAGTTTAGCCCAGCCGTGACAGTTTTACACCAGACTGCCAGGTTTATTGTTCCTGTGTGAGAAGCCCAATAGAAAAAGGGAGATGGGGGTAGTGCATACAGAGTTTCTACAGTTTGGAACACTTAACGCTAAGTTTGAGCGCAAGTTATATTGTTGGAGGGTTCTCACTTCTGGAGAACCAATTTATGTTCGTTTTAGACATGCCAAATAAAATTAAGACCTTTCGTAGCCCTGATACTGCGAGGCTGGTTATAGAACTGAACGTTAAAGGCGAAGAAGACACAGCTGGAAGAACCCCTCCAAGATTTATCCTCGTTCCTTATAATTCCTTTCCCTTGCAGTCGACTGGAGACAGAAGACACAGATCCCAGAGTAAAACAATTTAAATCCCTATCTCAGCCTCACCAGTAGGCTTCTTCTCTGCTTGGTGGGATCACTTATTTAAAGAACAAAGAAAAAGAAGTTAACAAAACATAAATGATGTGAAAAAGAGATAAAGAGAAACCCTCAAGGATAACTCTGCAAAGAAAGGAGAAAAAGCGATATGACTTTTTACAAACACTAATAAGCGTTGGAAGACGTGTACAGGATTTCCTTGTAATTAAGATCGGGAAGCCAAAAACCAAGAGATGCAGACAATTTATCCTCCTGTTTAGATTAAAAGAGCTCATTAGAATAAAATCATCTGTGCCAAGTTCCTTTTTCATTCCTTCTGGCTTGCAAGGTCAAAGAAAATTTGTAATGAATAATTTTAATTTCCAATTAAATTAACACTTCACACTCATTTTAATACAGCAGAAATAAAAAGGTACAAACATTTTAGTGACAAACAGCACTTTAATACATCCAAAATGAAAAAAATAATTGAATAGCAGCTATGAATGATTATTATAATCATATGTTATTTATTACAAGGTAGAAGAAGAATTGGTAGCACGTTTCACGCAGTAAAAGACGTCCATAATTTTTTGCACATCAGCTTAAGCTGGGCTTTGTTTGAATCCAGGACTATGATCAAAAATGTGCAGGCTGTCTCTTTAGAGTCCACTATTGGCTTTCTAATATGGACGGCGCTCCCCATTACACATCAAACAAGGTTTTTCCACTGACCAAAATCTACGTGATGAGATTGTAGTTCCAGCCCATCATGATTCTTAAGCTGCAGTGACAGCATATTACTGCACTTCAACTGTAGATGGTTTTAGCAGAGGCATCTATATGGAAAAAAAATATATTTTTAAATAAATAAACAAACAAACAAATAAACAACAGTTGTTGGGTGTTGTCACTTTGAACCTCAACTAGACACCTAGATTTCAGTGGCATGTTTTGCGACAGCCAACTAAAACTAACCATCCTTGAGCTCCACACCCATGAGCAAAGTACCCAATCGGGATGTCCGGATACAGCTCTTTGAACCTCCGATCCGATAGTGATATTGTTGCTTTTAGTATCGCCGATACCAATACCGGCCTATCCAATTATCTATTAAAATGAAAAGTTGTTTAGCCTACTTACTTTGTTTTCTGACTCATGTTGAAATTGGTTTTACTCTTGATAAAAACTAGCCAGCTGAATTAGGTGAGTTGGAATAATACACAATAGATGGTAATGAGAAACTGATCTGTTTATTCAGGGATAAATAAACACAAAATAGACAAAATAATAAATAAACAGAAATGGCATCAGTAAACCAAGGCTTAAAAAAACTGTATTAAAAAAGCAAAACACACAAACAACCTCAGTAGAAAATAGCCTGTCAGCATTGGTACTCTGCTCTTGAACAAGTGTAAACCAAGGCTTTAAAAAATCTGTTCAAATAATATTTTAAACTCTATTTGAAAGCAAAAATGCCTTTTACTCCCCAATCTCCTCCACACTTTTCTGCTCCATCTACACATTCCCTTCAATGTCAACTGTTTGCCCTACTGCAGTCCAAGTATGATGGGGAGATTTTTTTACAAAGATAAGCATTTCGACATGATTATAGACACATATGTCCCCTAACTCCTGGTGAAAAGTAGGAACAAGATTCAACATCACATTTATAGATACAGCCTGTTTTATTCAGCAATGTTTCTTGCTGCAATTTTGCGACTTTGGCGCTTACAGGGTTAATGGTTCGGATATGCTAATGCTCGTGTGCTGAAGCTGTGCTGGAAAATGCGGACCGGATTATAGGGAAAACATAGCAAAAACTGGAATGGATTATCTAAATCGGTGCGCTGGACAACACGGATCGAACTTTAACGAAAACTTAATCGGGAGTTTGGGTCGGAATTTTCCCGATGCCGGCCGATCCGAGACCGATACGCATTTTTTTGTAAATATCGGCGGCCGATCCGAACCAAATATCGGATCGTGACAAGCGTAGTAAGAAAGTCTGAGCCTTGCTTTTAGGAAAACAGGGATTCAACCTGTGAAGAAACACAGGCCTCAAAACGGCGCAGACGACACTGTCTGCTGAGACGCAAACATGCTGTTTAATTTTGTGCGCCTTTGTGTCCCAGCTAAACAGTATGTATGGAAAGAGAACAATGTTAAAACGTAAGGTAAAGAGACAACAGTGTAGAAAGAAAAGGCAAAAGAAAGGTAAATGTAACCATGTGGTTGGATGGGAGAGAAACCAGCACATTGTTTGTAGGATCTTGTATTTCTTCGAGACCATTGGTCTAGTGTTGAGGGGGCCTCATGCAACCATCATTCAGTCAACATAAAAACTGGCACGAACATACTATTTAAATGGCCAAACAAAAGAAAAGCAAATTTACTGGAGTTCTATTTAATTTAAATTATTTCACAAAAATAAATCCCAAGCAACAACATTATGGAAACAACATGCCTTCTACATTCTATGTGACCATGCCTTCAAGTAAAAGTCAAGCAGACCTTCTCATTTTAAGGTCCATTTACCAATACCTAAAAGTTACTTAGGATGTTTGTGGTGGGAGGACTCAGCAGTAACCTTGCATCTCAAGGAAACATCATTTGAAATGCATTGGGTGCCAGATCACTTTATATATCCTTTTTCCCACAAATTACTCTAAGCTAGTCTTTTCTTTCACCAACCATTCCCAGAGTTTGAGAGGGACACCTCCTGAGAAACAAAAACAAAGCAGGCCTCACACTGCCTTCTGTATATTTGCCGAACCCTCGGGAAAAAGGTAAATACGACAAATTGCTCAAAAAGGTCAATCAGTCATGAGTTTGACAAATAAAATCTGATTTTAAAACATTTGCAAAGGAAAAAATATATATTTCTGTTAACGTGAAAGATGGAAATGTCTCTGTGACCTTTGTTAGAAGCGGAGACCAATCTGTATTCCAGAGTTACCTCTATCATGAGGCGGTCCAGGACAGGAGCAAACGTGCCGCTGTCTGTTTTTCTCCAAATAGAACATGAGAATGCACCAAAGAAAAAGAGGAAAAACTGTAGCCAGAAAATGGTTTCAAGCCCTCCTGATTAAAATGCAATTCAGTTTGGAAGTTGAGATGGATGAATGACCTAAAAAGAAATGGCAGGTGCAGAGGTAGACAAACTGAGAAAACCTGCTCAGATCAGTGGATTTTAATTTGGCTCACGTTTCCACCGGTTAAATGCGAGCTGAAAATACGTTAAGGGGATGAAATGTTAGAATATAGACAATAAAACAAAGTTAGTAAGAATGTTGCCAAAATCACCATCTTTTCAGATTTACTAAAAGCAACATTTTTAAATAAACAGCTGAGACATCTGTACCTATAAATTGCAAGAAGGTGCACGAGAAGGTTTCCAATGTTTATTTTATTAGATTGGTTATTTAAAAAGCAAAAACAATTCAGTATTGTCGCGAACACTGACTTGTTTCCATGGGACACCCAACATAATGAGGCACAACAAAACAACAGTACCTGCTTAAAGACACCGTCAGGCAGAGCTCCACTAGTAGCCAGATCACTATCAGAAATAGTGTAAGCGTCTAGCGAAGCTCCACTGTTGCTAGCAGCCTCTTGAATACGTCTGTCCAGTTGTCGCCAAATATAGAGCAGCGTAGGATCTTTGAGACAAAAAAATTGCTTTCTCATGTGAAAAGGTACTATTACAGGACCTGTCTGACTAATGGTGGAGGTCTGTTTGACCTAGTGTAAATGTTGGAAATACACAGAGAACGTAGGAAGAAGTAGGAACATTTACTTCATATTTTATTGTGTATTCTTTTCGAATTACATAAAGCATACACAAATAACTCAAGTTTCTGCCATGGCTGGTTCTGGATGGCGGCCGTTACAGCTTGGGGAAGTTTTAGGCAGAGTTTGGGCTGCACGGACAAATCTCTGGTGGGAATGCAATCTTATAAAAACCACCTTTTCTCAATTTGTTCTTCCTTCTGCAATCTGTTGATGTCTGTTTCAGCAGCTCAGGGCTATGGAGAGTTTCCCCCTCTCTTTCTGGCCAGTTCAGGCTTGTTCACGTACCTGGTCGCTAGGGTGACCAGGTTTTAGGCTTTCGCTTTAATGGGGGATATGGCAACAGGACCGGGGTTTGTGCCCAGCGTCTCTTACTGTGGCTGCCGAACTGCACAAGGTTTCAACCAATTTGAACAAATTTGCACCTCCAGGTGACAAATTACTGCACACAAACCCACTCTACACACACAAATGAGTGAATAATATTCCAAATGTTTAAAGTAAATAACACAGATTAATGCAACTTGTTTAAATTGATACCAGATGCAACCCTGATTAAATAAGGTCAATCACACATTAGGATGCCATCCCTACAAAATATTTTTACTAGAGCAAAGCTGCCCTCGCAAATGTAGGCAACCAGCTTCCCCATATGGTAAGACTTTAATGCCAAGACAGAAACAAGAAAAAAAGGATAGTTAAACCAGACGAGACAATAAAACTGTTTTGGAGAAAAATGCCATTATACCAGACTATCTACATTTTGAAATAACTTATCTTGTTTTATGTAGGTACAATCTAACTATAGTTAACAGTAAATAACTATGCAATATTTTTTGAGAAAAACGTAAGAATATATATATATATATATATAAATAAACAAACAAAAGATATTTTACTGTTCTTATTATCTGACAAAATTGCTTTGAAATGAGATAAAACATAAAGCAGAATACATTTTATGAGTTATAATAAAATGGAAACCTAAGTGAAAACAAATACTGCTAAAAGTATGTGTATATATTTGTATTAATACTGATACCAACTTTAATTAAATGCATTAATAAAAACCATTGGTCACAAACGTTAACCTTTACTCATTGGCCGAATTTTTTGATTCACAGAGATAAACTTTATGGATCTACACCACATGATGTAGTAGTAAGTCTATAGATAAATAGACTATTTGTTTTTATTATTTCAGAAAACTACATTTCCTACTTAATTCCTGAAGAACAAAATGATACAGTTAGGCAATTCAAATGAATAACTGTATAGATCAAAGTTTTTTCTTTTTGTGTAGAGGTGGGATGTGGACAGGAAGTTTTTTTTGTGTGTTTTTTTTTTCTTTAACTAAAAAGAGGGATGGGGTGTTTATGAAAGACTGTATTATAGCACAATAAGAACCAAACCACTGAACTCAGATTTGGCATCAGATGAGCATCTTTGAGCTTTCCCCCTCACTTCACTGAAAGAATGTGACAACGTCGGGATTAAGGAAGCACTTCAAAGACGAGGTAATTTGGGATCATTAATGGAGCTTCTAATTACTGAGGAGCCAGCAGTAAAGAGCCGCGGCTAGCACTCTCTGCGTTCATCATTTATGAAGCTGGGATGCAGTTTCAAACCTTAAAAGGATTTAATTGGCTTAACTCTTGTTCGGCGGCACAAAAGTACAAAAGGAAATGTAGCTTCAGCCTCGTTCGGAAGCAAATTTTCCGACAGCTGCACATAAGTCGGTTTCACACAGCTAATTCACATACCTTATTCAACACCACTACGCAGTTCATATGTGTTTCTAATAATAATAAAAAAGCTTAATGCTGCACATTTTATGTTCCTGAAAAGCTTTAAATGCATTCTATGCACATTTCTTTGTATGTTTAAATTGTTCATCTGTTGTTCTGCTTAACCTACAACTCTTGGCTATTTGTCAGTTTCCCAGATGAAAACCCCCTCCGATGACGTACCGAACATGCCTCATTTTTGCCTCCGCAGGAACTGCCCGCTCAATCTTATTCATAAGTAATAGAAGGGAAGTGGATGCCTCCTGAACAGTGCCACAGTGTGCTAAAGAGGATGTGGTTTAATCTCCACTTCCATCTTTAATGAGAACTGATGCAGGATGAAGCAGGATCCTGTGATAGCTGTTAAAACACAAAGCAGGCCAAGCTGAGCTGCACATGGTAGAGCAATAGATGCTGTGTGATCAAGTGATACACAGAGAAGATTAGTGGCTTTTTTCATTTCTTTTTTTTTTCTTCCCACAGTTAGGCCCCGTCAGAGCTTTCACAAAGACCTCTTATATAGCAGGGGAACAAACTAACTAGACAAGAAGCAAATAAAACTCTCACACTGGAATATTAACACAACTCCAAACAAAAATGTATAGGCAACATAATTGCTCTAATTGAAAGCAGAAAAACAACTGGTACTGTAACTGCTGCTAAAATAATACAACCTTATGATTAAAAGTTAGGGCATGTTTAGAGATGCGCCAATGAAGAGATTTTTTGCCAGATTCTGTGAAACTCAAGCTTGCGCATACAGATCATAGCTTACAGTAAACATCAAAATGTAAGTGGATACAAGCATAAAACTCAAACATCTTTTTTTCCAGCTTTCGAGCCAGACATACTGGAAATGGAGGCAACGTCATACTGGAAATGGAGGCAACGTCACACTGGCTGAGAAAGAGTTTATTCCCTTATTCTGCTGAAAGCAACCTTAGCTCCAAACTAATTAACAGCACAAGTAATTGTAGTACACCAAATTTGCTGCCGGTAAGAGATGTTTAGGGACAATGAAACTATCGAGAGGGAAATTACATTGCTAAAACTTTTTCAGTGATAGATCTGTTAGTTGATTTCAGGTGAGTACATTTTTTTAAACCCTTTTAAAGAAGGCATTCAAAGCTTTTAAACCCCAACATGATTAGCAAGCTATAAGCTAAAGCTTTAACATCATTAAGCACAGCAACATTGCTGTACAACGTTCAACCGTCCTGTTCAACTGTCGCTCTCGAGTCCTCGACTGGACGCGAGATTTATCTGAACATGTAGAAAAATTGTTTCTTTTCAATAAGGTTCTTTTTTTTTCACCATGCTGCCCTCCTTGCAGCATTGGTGAAAAAAAAAGAACCTTAAAAATGGGGTGGACATCATTTTTATCAGCTGTTCATATCAGTGAAGGTAGGTAAAGCTGAACACAGTGATTCTGGTCACCAGCCAATGCATTTCTAGTAATCGATAACATTTTTCAATTGGATTTTTGTTTATAATGCATACATGTTGGAAAACATAACTGTTTCACTCTACCAAAGTTAAGCAGATTAATTAGGCCCTGTTTACACAATTTCCTCAAAATATTTTTTTATTTATATTTTTAAAAGTATAACTTCATAAACATAGGTCTAGAAGAGAGGCAACCTGCCTGCCAGGCTGGTAGGAGTAACTAAGCCGTTTTTTTAACCACACTTCCCAAGTTTGCTTACAAGAACAGAAGAAGATAATTAATACACAACACAGGAAAAATACCAAGTACAGACAAGAACATTTGAACTGCTTTATGTAAGCTATGAGTTTTTGCTGAGGGCATTAAAAACAATGAGAAGAATTCTGCCACGCTCTGGTGAAAACCAGATCAGAGTCCGCAAATGCAAGTTCCCTAGAGGGATTAACGAAGTATTCCAATTCTGAGGATGCTGTGACTGACATCATGGTTTCCAAATGATTCTCTTATGTTCACAAGGAAATGATGTGCATCGCGTTTCTAAAATTGTTCATTCTGGAGCCTGTCGCTAAACGGTAATTGCCAGAAGTTGAGGCCAAAACGCAACAAAACAGCATTATATACAGCCGCGCTCGTCAAAAAAATAGGGCCCTGCTCAGGGAGCCAACTTGCAATCAGCTGCTTTACGGAGATCTTAGTTTGATCTCAGTTGTCAAAGCACTTTACTTTAGACACAATGATTTTGTTTGTATTAAGCAGGGAGAATTGTAGTAGCCTTTCTTTCCACCAGCTTATTTGCAGGAGGGAGGAGATCTCTGCTGTATAGATGTCTGAAAACTTTAGTCGCTTGTTCTCTAGCATCTTATGAGAAGGACTTAAACCTGTTAGAACAACCCAACTGAAAATTGTAAATATTTGCATCTTTTAAGAGAAACACTTCCACCAAAAGGACCCACAAATCCAAAAAAATTGATTAAATACAACGGATCATATGAGAATACCCTGTGTTAGAATAAGTGGCAAGTTTGTGCACAGGTCCATAGAAATCATAAAAAAATTTCTACATCTAACAGGTAATGCAAACAGGCCTGTTGCAATTAACGATAAACCAATTAATCGTACGATAATTAAAATGAGTTCGATCATTTTCACTTATCGTCTTTATCGTTTTTACCAGCCTTTTCCTATTTCGACACTGGATGACAAAAAGACTTAACTCTGGTGCTCTCCACTCGCCCCTCCCTTTCTCCTTTTCTCAGCATGAGGGAGTTAACTAATAAATCAGGGTGGTGCGCTATTTTGTACTACTCCACCGTTTTAGCTCAATTAGCATGCTTAAGAAACACTAGCTGATATCGGGACAAACCTCAAAATAGAACTGGTTACAAAGTTGAACGTAACTGAACCAGTGTGGGAGCTTTTCCGAGGCGAACCGCTGGACCTTTGCAAGCTGGTGTTCCGTTGAGTCGCGTTTCCCCGTCAGATACTGTTTCCCTGTGTCTTTTTGCCACGCCGCTTCGCTTCTCTCCGCACACGCGGTAAAACGGTACCAACGAACAGCGGCAATACAACCAACTTGTACATGCACCTAGAGAGCAACCATCCAATTCAGTTTTCTCAGCTTGGCAAACAATGCGGGCCGTCTCCGTCTTCAAGTTCCCGATAGTCCACTATCAGTGAAGCAATTAATCAACAGGAAGCACACAAAAAGGACGCCGCAAAGTGGTGCCCGCTCACAGACAGTGTAGTTCGCTTAATTGCTACAGAAATGCTGCCCTTTAATATTATTGAAAAGCTGTCATTTCGCAAAATGTTGCAAACGTTTGACACACAGTACGAAATCCACGGGAAAACATGCATATCACAAACGGCAATCGGCATACATCACTTTTTTGGTTGAATGTGGTTTTTATTCAAGTGCATTTTCTGAGAGTCCATTTAATTATGTTTTTGGTGGTTTTGTTTATTTTATTTACTAGTTTCAGATTTAAGTGTTCATTTGAAAATAAAGTTTATTGATCTTTGACAGGAAATAGTTGCAATATCATGTCATTATCATTATATCAATTTAAAATGGTCTCCAACAATATTATCGTTTATCGCAATAATTTCTGGGACAATTAATCGCTCAGCAAAATGTGTTATCGTGACAGGCCTAAATGCAAACATTCACTTTTGAGCCTTCCCCCCCTTGATACACTTTATATTTCAGTTACAAAGCCTGACTCTTTTTACTGAATCCTTTGAGATATGGAGACATGCTTAAAAGTCTGTGGCCGGCTCCTGGGGAACCAATAGCCTGTCAATAAGTCTCCGCGGCTGTCCTCCCCCACCTTCCTCAAAGAGAGCCAGCATTCATTCCTCAATTAGGCCAAATCAACTCTGAATTGAGTTACCAGTCCTATGTCAATCTCTCCAAGCACTCCGATTGCAGATATGTAATCTCCCCTGTTGTCTCCTGGGCATTTTTAACTCATATATAAATACAAAGATCCTCTCCTACAAATATATAATATGTCGCTGCTGGTCAGACATCGGGTATTGGTTACAGCCACCCAGTCTAGACTGGCTTTAAGGGAAACAGTATTTATTTATGTAGTTCCTCTTTAAGGGTAGCATGTCGCTGCAAAGTGAAAAAGTAATCAGTTCAAAAAGATTTAAAACAAATGTGTTCCTGGCGAAAACAAAATGAGCTAATAAAAGTCCAAAATAGTGGTCTTATGCAGAACAATGTCCTGAACAATGGTTTACCAGAGAGGACTAATGATCAGTATGGGAGGCTGATTAACTATATAGAGACACAGAAGCTAACAACCCAAAGGAAATATAAAAAAAAGGAAGGGGTCCCACTGTGGGAGCCCATTGGCCTTTAGAGTCTCCTCCCAGACTAATGTATTCTATGTTTTCTCCCGTCCCAATTAAAAGACAAAATGGCCTCAGAACAGCTGTAAAGGGAGGCCTCACAGGAGCGGGGCAACCGCTGTTAAAGTCAGAAGTTTCATTTAAAGAGCAGCAGATGTTTAGGCTCCACGCAGGCCTCATGCCTCTGAGCTTGCTAACAGCACATGCAACCTTGCCCATCTGGAGTGACGAAGCAACACGCCTTTTTCCTAGCTCAGACAGCCCACTGTCCTTTCCATTCTTAATTTCAGGACCTCTGATACAGGCTATTCGATTTTTTATTTATTTATTACACTTTTAATAAAAAGGTCAAAAGGGCTATTGATCTGGCAATGTTTGAAAGCAACTCTCTTGGGCTCAATTCCAAGAGTGCCTGCGACTTTTTAAATGTTTTCCTGGTCCAACACACATGAATCGAATGCCTAGATTGCTTTCTCTGCTTCTTTAAGTGCAACAGAGTCTGTTTGATGACCTAATTATTTGATTCAGGTGGGCTAAAGCAGAGGGAAACCGAAAAGCTGCCGGACAACAGCCCTGCATGACTGCAACTTGGTTCAAAGTTCCCAGTGGAAATGCAGAAGCTAATGGTGTAAAATTAGTTTTTCTGCAGTTGCTTTACTCCTTTTTTACCTTTTTTACAATGAATCAAACGCGGCTTGAAGCATTTTATTGACAAAATGAGTGGAAATTCACAGAATTAGATATATTTGATAAAATTTAGTTAGTAATGCACATCATTTAATTTCCACATACAAATAGCGCCAGGGTTGTAAAACCGCAGACTTTAATGCAAATGGAGGATAAGTGCACGAGTGACCAAAACTGAAAGCCCACGCTAATTGTGTTTCGACAAGTGTGTGTGTGATTTTTTTTCCCCCCCGAGCTGTAAAAATGCACTCAGCTGTGATTTGATTTTTTACTTGTTAAAAATTCTCAGATGATTCTGCAGTCTGCCCAACAAAAACACTCCACACAGTTTGTTCTGATTCAAGGAGCAGGAAGCAGAAATGCACGCAGCAAGGAAATGGGATGCCAAGTGAGAGAACAGGAGGTCCAGTAAAAAGATGAAAAGACAGTTATTTGTTTAGGGAGACAGCAGAAGGATGTTCACTTCAGTAAAAGTGATAAGATTATTCCATAGTTCAGCAGCTTTCGGCGGGAAGTAAGTTCATGCGTGTCCATTACTGCTTTGCAAACGATAAAAGAATCTTGTCACGTCTCGATTATGTCATTTCCTAACCAAGAAACTAGCCAAGTTGACTCAGATGTTATCAGAGCATCCCATTTCCAACAGAGTAAGTTAATTGCACAACATCTTAAAGAAGCATATATTTGTAAAGATGCAAACAAAAAATCTATGGCCATTAAATATTCAAAACAAAGAAATAAATTGTAAAAGGAAAATGGTGTGCAATGCATTTGTAATTGCTGCATGCAACTCTGGGAGACAGCACAAAAATCGCTTTAATGGAAGAAATAAGAACAAAATCAAAAAATGGAAAAAACTTAAGGTAAGTGTGCACAGACCTAACAAAATAGCAAACTTTAAGAAAAGAAATATTAACACTGTGCATAACAATTGTTGCAAGGACTGATGTTGGTGGAAGCATCATGCACGGGAGATCTTTTCTTCCGGCAGAGACAATGGAGTCGGAGTGGAAGATCCCTGGATAACAACAATAAACTTACCAAAACGCACAGGAAGACCACAAAACAAAGATTCCCTTCTCATTTTACAGACTGACTATTGGAGTAAATATGTTTATTTTATACAAATTACACCTTTTTTTAAGACGTCTTTCTTTTTAAGTGTTTTTTTTTTTTATTTTTTTTTTTTACTTTTGCAGCTGAGATTTTAATGTGAATATCATAGTAACATGTTCAATTCACCCGTTCAAAAGTATTTCTGTCCAACTTAGGAGAGAAGAGAATAAAGTAACCGTGCCTCTAAAACGCATAATGTTTTGTTTGATGGAAAAAAGAAGAGTGTCTTCAGCCATAGCTGTGAAACTAATTCCATCTAAAACTTATGCGTGGGAGTTTTTATGTGCATCAGAGAATGAGAAAACGGTGATAGAGCATAACATACCCAGAGCTAGGTCAAGGTTTAATAACAGGGGTTACTTAACAAACACTCTGAATCAACAAAAAACAAGAGCAGGAAGCGGTGAGTCATGATCGTCAATCCTAGCAGCTTCTCCTTCTTTGAAGTAGTTGTCTTGGACTAGATATTAATTGTAACCTACATCAAAACATGGGAGCTAAAATATGTTTTAGGCTATCATGGCTTCAGAATATCAGGGAGATGAACAATGTTCAACATTCCAGGAGTGGGTGAATGCATTTTTACTTATATGCATCACTTCAACGCAAGAAGATGCAATATTTAAAATAATCCAGAATATCTGTACCTCTCTCCTATATTTGGACTGGGAGCACAATTTAGTAAACATAAATAAATAAATGAAAATCAGTAATTGATTTTTGGTTAGCTTTAATTTGTACAGAATAACTCCAAACATTTGATTAAGAACCAAGGGGTGAGATTCAAATACGTACCGAAGTGTACAATCACGTCTCCGCAGAGCGTTCCTACGGTTCCTAACAGTCTCTTTCTCGCCCTCAGCGGGGCACAGATTAATAGTATGCATTAGTTTTCCCCAAACGCTGAATGGAAAACAGCCCTGAACAAACCATGTAATGCTGTGATATGACATTAATGCAAGAAATGTTTTCACTGAAGTCACAAAGTAATAACTTGCGCATCTCCTGCAACAAGCAATCCACATAAGGTGGTTACATTGGTGTGGATGAATAAGGGCATTCAAAACGGAAACAGCTTTAATATCTTTCTTTAGAAAGATGTTGCTGTAAAATAAATAGTCTGTTATCTATTAAACTGCGGGTCATGGTCTGTGTGTCTATTTGCTTATTCGTTGATTGCATTTTGTTGTTGTTCAAATAAAATCTTCGCCCTCAGAAACAAGGTTCAGGAAACACATGCTTGTGGTGATCTCACAAAAGGCAACTGATCTTTCAAGAAACCATTTATGTTTATCCACGTGTGTTTGATGGAAGTCTAATTTCAAAAGTTATTTATTCGCATTCTCTCTCATAAGCATGAGGTAAATGTGTCTGACGTCAAAAAGGGACGTTTTTTTTTACACGCACCCAAGTAGAACGGGATTGAGATTACGTGCCATGCCTGTCGGCTGTCAAATTTTACAACCGTTTAAAGTAATACTCAACAATATAGTTGACAGTGTGATATCTTAATTGGCGAGTGGGTTGTATGCATCAACAAATCATATTCATAAACACTTAAATGAAATTGAACTTTTCTTCATCATCAATCTCGGTTTGAGATTCATCACATGCTGTCATTTGCTAGTCTGTCATAATCGTGATTGAGATCGATTTTTTGACTTCTTGTGAAATACACAAAGAAAGCTTTTTTCTTCCTTTATTCCGCTGTAAGAGACATTTTTTAAATCACCCAGTGAAAATCAACAGTTCATTAACATACTGCCTCTTTAATCAGCAAAAAAAAAAAAAAGGCACAACTAGACAATTTCTTTAAAAGTATCCAAGAATTAACCTAGACAGAACTAAATGCTGGGAGCCCCAATGTTTACCCTTCTCTGTCATTTTGAGGCTTGTACCTGGGTATTCTGGTTTGGACAAGTTGAATTGTCTCCTCAGGGATTAATTGCTGAGAGATTTTTATTTATTTATTTATTTTATTATTTATTTTAAAGTGGGACGTAGTCGGAGGTATTTTAACTTGTCTCCTTGTTCCCCTTGAAGCTAGCCTTGCATTGCATTTGGGTTTTAAAAATTTACAAAAGAAGCTTGTCTGGAACTTGACGATAAATGCTTAAAAATTCAAGCAAGCATGGCACGCATGGTTAACAGAGATGCTGTTCTCCATAAACAAACTGTTTTGTTTGTTTCTAGTCTTTTTGTTTTCCTTTATATGCACTTCATTAAAAATATACTGGACTTGTAGCTCCGTGCATTGGCAATTAATGCTCCAAGACGGGTACCCATCTTGGAGCATTAATTGCCCAAAAATTTTAAATAACTTGTGTGATTTACTTAAAGGGTCTACCTTACCTGAGACTCAGAACAAAGCATGATAGAATTAGGGTCACATTTCGTTGTGTATGACTTAAAAGGAGAAAAAGGGGAGTTATGATTTGTCTATGCAAATCAAAATATGCATTATATACAAAGCAAGCTGTGGGGAAAAAATCTGTTCTTTTCATCAAAACACCAACAGCATTGGTTGTTAGCAGTAATTCTGTTTAGACTACTCTTTAAAAAAAAAGAAATTTAAATTATAGGGACAGCATTTCAAATGTAGTAATAAAAATATACACACTTGGATACACAGTTGATAGCATACTATCATCCGTTTCCTCCAGATGAAAAGAGTTTTTACTGGCAACGTGACAAACTTTAAGAGGGCAATCTAGCAGACATTGCAATCTGATAAGAAAGCAATGCTCTTTGGCCTGCCTTATAGTGAGCGAGTATATTGCTTATTACTTGCTAAAAACGTCTGAGTATTGTTTAGAAGAAACCATTCGTAGCATCTCAAAATATTAATATGCCAATTATTTTTGCAAAACTGCAAACACTGAATAAATTACACAGTATTTTAAGATTGTTTCTACGGTTAACAATTTAGCGTTCTCCTATCTAAACAGTCCATGTCCTCCTTTTGCAAACGATTACATTACATAAATGATGCTTGAGGCTAAAAGCTGAATTAGCACAACAGGACATTTGTTCAGCCTCCGATGTGAGATTGTCATTTCAAACTTAGCACACTGTAAATCCATCATGTTCAGACTGCAAGCAAGAGGACTTGTTCACCTGAACTTTTGAAATGATCACTTTGTATGCTCCCCAAGGGTAAGGAGAAGAAAATTTCAAGATCTGATAACCAGTATAGAAAGTGAACGTGAATGTGTCGGTTCCAAGCGACTTAATCCTGCGCTTAACTGGCTAGAGCAGAAGGACGCCATGCTTGGCTGCAGCTCTAATCGTCCTGGAAGAACATCTATGTGTTAAATCCAATTTCTATTTAGCATTAATGCCCTCTGAGAAAGCACTCCCTTTTTTTTATTGTAAAGAAAATCAGGCTGGAAAATAGAAAATCTACAGGGACTAACATATTGTTTAGCCTAAAAAAAAGTTCTTGACGGAAAGTAAATGGTGATCACTAATATTAATCATCTGTTACTCCATCAAGATTTGTTGCAAAACTCTACATGAAACTTTGATGACGGTAGGTGGATAATAAAAAACAATTAGCAAATAATTTGATGGACTGACAGAAAGACTGATGCATAAGTTGATGTAATTACTGACAAATAGATGTTGCACAAAGGATGAACAACACAAGCAAGGAACCACAAAGGACCAATGGTTGGATAAATTGATTGATAAGGGCATGGGTAGACACAACTAGAAATATTTCAATATGGAAAAGGCGATTTACTAACAGATGCAACTTTTAGACAATATGTTGGTACTTAGTTTTGTATACTTTGTTGAAGGTAAACAACATCCATTCTTTACTGAATTTTGTGAAATTAATTTACTACATTTGGTTTTTATTCGTGTCCATCAGTCGAGAGCGCCGCCGCAATTTATAGTTTATCATAATATACAAGGACGGAGCCATGAGTCTGTGGCATGCGGCAACATCACCATGAAAAACTAAAGACTTAATTCAACGGTGATGGTAGTTGATGGTAGATACTTAACTTTGAGTACCAGATAATCTAGAGATATTAAATAAAGACCGAAAATCTTTTTCAAGATGTTCTCGAATAACAAGCCTCTACTGCAGCAGATGTATGAAGTTGTGTACCCATGTTTTATAGTTCTTTGGTCAAGAGGATAAGAAAGATGGTGGTATTAAAGTGTTACAGACCAAAAGCAGAAGAGTTAAAGCTTTTGGAAATGGCAACGATTTTTTTAAAAAGAGCAACAGGGAGTTCGCAAGCGGCTAAAGTAGGAGCAGGACCGACCCCTGGCTAATGATGCTACGCAAACACAAGAGAAAAACTTGGTGGCTGAATGACCAAAGGAGGATTAAACCTTTGTACCAGGGAAACGGCAGCTTTGTATGCTGATGCAAAAAGTGTTAGAATAGCCAGCCATGCCTGCTCTAAGCCTGCTTTGTCCTTTGAGACAAAGGGGGGGTAGCTACTCTGATTTAAATCCTCTCTGGTTATGATCACAGCCTCTTGGAATTGCACTAGTCGTGTTCTTAAGACAGCAATTTACTGATTGCCAGGAACTTCAGACCTCGAGGCAACGCCTTGAGTCATCCATTTTAAAAGAAATTTGTTATGATGGGGGTTCTCAGGTGGAAAACTACAGTCTGCCCCTGATCCATGCAGATGAAAAATGCATAGAGTGGGACGAAGTAAGAACGGAAATAAGTGAAGGTGGCTGCGGCCGGTTTGTCTGAGTAATGAAGAGAAATTGCTCTGGGTTCCAACTGATCCAAGCTTGTTCAAATGCTTTTTTTCCCCTTTCATGCAATGTCATGCCAATCTCTGAACTGTCTTCTGACCTGTATGCAACTTTGGGGCAGTTTTTAGAAACGGCTTCAAGGTAATCCCCAACACCTAAATTAGGAAGCCTGCAGATGTTCAAATTGGATTTCATATAATTTAAAGTAGTTAACATTTTTAAAATTCACAACCACAAACTTTAAAGGGAAAGGGTAAAAAAGAGTTAATGTTTTACAATGAAAAAATCTAGGAAGTGCGTTTGTTGAAGGCTTCTTTCTATCAATACTTATTAAACCACCTCTCAGTGCTACTCTATCAGCTTTGCACATCTAGATACAAAATTCTTTGCCCATTCCTTCTCATTATCTTTGGAAAGTACCTCTGATTTCATCAGGTTAAAGAGAAAATTAACCACTATTGGAAAAGATTTTCAACTAGATTTAGGTTTTGAACTTTGACAGCACCATTC
Source organism: Orestias chungarensis (assembly GCA_032876305.1). Lineage (NCBI taxonomy): Eukaryota > Metazoa > Chordata > Actinopteri > Cyprinodontiformes > Cyprinodontidae > Orestias > Orestias chungarensis. The sequence continues at coordinate 3,702,638 of JAVLVB010000251.1, read as the reverse complement.
TAATTCATGAGTATGCTTTGATCTAGACCATTCAGCTGAAAATCATAGTGGATGTTTGGGTCGTTGTCCTCTTGGAAGGTTAAAGTACCCTTATTTTCAGGTCTTTCGTAGCCACCAAAGTTTGACTCTGGAAGGATTGCCCTTTATTTACCTCCAACCATGCTTCCCTATAAACTCAAATCATCTTCTCTGTCCCTGCCTCTTTGTTTGGCAATACTGCAATTGCAAATAACTGCTTGGAGCTTTGCATTTACGTTAACATATGTTATATACTTGGGCCAGTTAGATTAAGTTAGTATTTATTTTTTATTAGAGAGCAAACATTTCCTTGCCTACTTACTTTTATTTTAACCGATGAAAGAGCATGCCTAAAATATCATCATATCCCATGATGCCATTTTAATTTATGTGTATCTTTTAGCATCTTGTCGTGAACTTGCTTTGACAGCCAGGTTCACAGATGTTGGTAGTCACTTTAAATGTTCTCAACTTTTTTTCTGCAAAGGTGAAGGGCTGATTTTACATGCCTTTCAAACCTCTGTATTGCTAACAAAACTCAAACGCTGTTACCATCCCCTTTCTAAAAGCTTGGGACAGCATCGTTTAAACTTACCATGACGTTCACTCTCACTTCAATAGTCGTGAGCACACCAAGCTAAATCCATCTGGTTTTGAGCAGAACAAAACACTTTCTAAAGCTGATCCCATCTAAACAGTGAACTAACAGTGAAGTATTATCTGATTATCATTACCAAGGTAAATTACTAAACTTTGGCACTAACTTAACTTTTGATGCGAGTGCACTTTCCTCTAATTTCATCTGACAACAAGAGTACCTAACAAGCTTAGTTACTGAACAAAGCACGAATTAAGACCTACTCAAATACGAAATTATCATAAGAGGCCAGTAAGTTCAAAACTAATGAAGTACCAAAAGTTGATGTTTTTTTTTATTTTCCCCACAAGCTGCATCTTATGAAGCAGACATGGTAAAACTCTTCACAGAAAGGTCAATGATTTATTTTTTTTCTCCCATCAGTGAGAAAGAGGAGGTAGCTGTGTGGCTAAGGTAATACACCGAAAACATTGCAAATGAGAGAAACCGTATGAGGAATGGGGCTCTGACAGCAATGCTACGTACAACGAGACATGCATAAAGATTTCACTTACAGCTTGCCAGAGCACTTATCACCTGTCAGTTTGGCCGAGCATCTGTTTGCCAATCCATTTGAGAGCTAAGGGGAGGCTTGCTTTTTTGGCCCCCTATCTCATCAGAGATTCATTGAAATTCAATCGCTCGCATGGACTCAGTGGGTTTGAGGAGAATTACCTGAGTAGATTAGGCAGCTGGAAAGAGATGTAGTCTGGTCATTTCATCGTCTTCCTTCTGTTTGCTTTCCTCCACACTTTAGCTAAATTAGCAATTACATCTACTCTCACCATGGCCACCATCAAGCAGCAGCAGCACCTTAAGAAGCTGCAGAAATGCTGACAAACTAATGAAAAAAACTGTTTGTTTCGGCAATCACTTTCGGAAACAAAGTGGAATGAAAGTGGGGGACCAACACAATCAGACGTTTAAAATTTGAACACTAAATGGTCTGTGAGTATAGGCCGACTGTTTATCTCAGATCAACATCAATTTTCTGAAGGGAAACCGTTCACTGAGCCAAAGCATTTAAAGTGTTGTTGCTCTGAAGCAGTCATAAAAAGTTTTTAAATCTTTGAAAATTACATAAGTTTACACTCCTACAAATGCCACCACTTGTGGGGAAATGGCTCTTTCTGTTAATGTATCAATAAAAACATTTTCCAACATCTCTTAGTGCAAATTAATCACATTATTGAAACGAATGTACTGAAAACATGCAAGATGTGTCATTACATACTGACGTTATGGAACAAGGTTCAGATTAGTAGCATTACTTTAGTTTAAGAATATAATCATTGTTCTTACAGTCTCTTGTATGCTTTATTTTTCATTTCCTTCACACTAAAGAAAATCATCAATGCACATTTGTTTTAAATGTGCATTGATGATTTTCTTTAGTGTTATACTATATCTATTTCTTACCATGATTGTTTAAAACATGCTTGATTTGTCTCAAAAAGGTTACATTAATAAATAATGTGAAATACAAGGTAAACAAACTGTTTACTTTTGGAACCCAAGAGACACGTGTGGACATGGTGGTTATTTTTTTAGTGGAACAAATTAACAAGGAATCCAACTGTTAGGTGTTAAGTGAAAAAAAAATTTGCTACAGTTGACCTGCTGTATTTGCGGAGGTTAGGGACCATAGGTAAAATCTGTGAAAACCTAAAATCCCTAACAAATGCCCTTTTTTTTAAAAATCTGAACACCTAATATACCTCAATCTACATTAATACAGACAGTGTAAATAGTCTTGGCGCTACTGCAGAAGCAAACATCCGGCGTCTTTCTATCTCTGTTCTTGGGGGTACAGGCAATCAGCCAAAAGGAAAATGAACATCCCTTTTTTTATGAGCCGCTTTAAAAATGGTAGATAATTGCATGTCAAGAAGCATTACACCTAGAAAATTCAACTTTCTAATATTCTAATATTTTAGATCTGGGGTCTGCCAGTTCATCGGGGAAAGATTTTCTGGAAAGGGAATTTGGATACACACCACAGCACTCAGAGTAGATGGGATAAATCTAGATTAAACTAACACAACAAAAACATTTAAACTTGTAGTTGTCAACTATATGTCCACCTGGAGTATCACAGACAGAAAGAGCGGCTCATGAACGCCGACAGCTAGACAAGTGCAACGTCCCTTATAAAAATCAGACTATAAGGAAAATCAAACAGTCTCTAAAGAGAATTCCAAGTGAGTGCATTCAAAGGAACAGAGGCCCGAGTCCCAATTACAACCCAGCAGATGACTGCACATCAAACAGATTGCAGATCCTCTACACGCTCACACTTCTGACACATTAAGCCTCAGATCTGATGAGTTATGTGACTGATCCCCGCCAACCCACTGCAAGATTTGGTGACAGGGATGGACTCTGTTGCTCCACAATGCACATGTTTAAGACTCTGCTGGCACAGCAGATATAATGAGTGAATTTTTTTTTAAACATATCAAGGATAATGAATGCTTAGGTGGTTTTATTTATGAGGAAATAAAACTGGATGTCCAATCAGATTCAACAACAGTCTAGCAGATCAGTACATGTCCATTCAGCTTCTCCGCAGAAGTGAGAGGAACTGAGAGGAAACGAAGCATTCTCCAGGGAATGCTAGATAATTCCCAATTGAGCTTATTGGCTCACACACACACACACAAGGACAAGCACAGAATAGACAGAAATGAGGATATTCATTAGGAGGATGCTGAACTCTAATTAAGCAAGGTGAAAGGGACGCACGCAGATGTGGGTTGCACCTGCATTCTGAAACTATGTTCCATACATTCACAGCTGACTGAGAATGGTAACCTTTCCCTCTTTTCTGTGGCTGTGATGTCACTTTCACCAGACGCCCAGTCTCATCTGTTCCTCCACTACAGCGGCGAACACTGCAAGCGTGAAATCTGGAGTCCTGGGAAGCCGTCCAGACAATCCACACAAGCAGAAAACACTCGTCCTGCTCAACTGGCTGAAAAATGTCTGTTGGCTGCCTCCTGTGCTGACTAAACAAAACATACCCGCTACAGTAGCAAATGCAAAACCCATCCATCCATTCGCGGTTTCCTACTTGTCATAGGTTAAGTTGCAGGGGGGAAACCCACACTTTGCTCTCCCTGTTAGTATTCTCCAGTCTATTTTAGAGGATCCCAATGTGTCACCAGTTAACAAAGGATATAAAGTTACTTTTGATAAATAAGTCAACAGAAAAAAACAATAACTTCTTACATTTTTTGCCATAATCAGCACATTATGCTACATGAATGTTTTTGTCTACTGGCATGTTTTCACTGGCTAAAACATCATGGAAAAACATGGAATAAAAACAGCAATTAAAAAGTAAAATGAGTCCTGCTTTTTTTGCAGCGTTATGATACAAGTAGAGAAATTACCTAATTATTATTGTATATGTACAAAGCTTTCTAAAACAAAGTACATTCCTTTCACTAATTTCCTTTCTAATATCTGTGAAGAGGAGAATGGAAAATCATTGATCCCATTCTTATATTTTTGGCATAGAAAATATTATTAATTATAGCTTATTATTTACAAGATATAATATCTCACAAGATAAGGACAAGGAAGAAGATGATTGACAATCACTAATATATAGTCTATTTCTGGGGGTGCTTGGTCAGCTTCTGGGTCTTTTTACAAGTAGGGTGTAACTACAAAATCTAAATACACAAGAGATCCCAACATGGTAACTTGTTCAAATCTCAAAACACCTCAGCTGACTCCCATCATCTGAAGTCGCTTCAGGTGAAAAATTTCTTCAGTCTACACATGATTTCATTAAATCAAGATCCATATTTCCTAACAAACGGAATGGGTGAAAACACGGATATATTTACTTTTGGTTTCATGTTCGTTTTCCATCCCATCATCCCATGTAAAGAAGACATGAAGATACTTTTACCCCTCTGCTCGAGGCAGGGTCTGACCACTGATCTGGAGGACACAGTGCAGCTTTTTCCTGCCAACAACTAAGGGAAAATAAATGATTTCACTGTCCCACAATCTACTAATCAGTTACATCCCTACAGCACGACATTCTCGTACCACATCATCAACAGTCGTTATTTCTACATGAACTCCAATGGAAACCCATAACACAGCTGCTCCGGCTTTGACTCTGGTCTGGGTCATCACCTATTGATATGAAGTCCAATCAAAGTCAGCCCATGAAAGACTGTGCACACGTGTGCACCTTTCCTGTGAGCTAGTGAGAGAATGTCTTTCCAGTTGCTAGCGCTTGTTTGAACAGAGCTCTGATGAAAGCCTAGGCAAACACAAGGGAATGTCAGCGAGGGCTAAAGTCAACAGACTAAGACTTAACAGAGTCGGGGACCCTGGTGAGAGATGCCAAGCCCTCTGACACTACACTGGACTCTCTCTGCATTATTGCCTTCCACTCAAAACACTGACAAATACTTTCTCTGATAAAGTACAAACAGAGAAAGAGCATGAATTATAAGACGGAAGAAGTAAAGTCAGGAACAATCGTAAAAGGGTCTTTTAGGCATACAAAACAAAAGGACGACCACAGAGAACACTCTCTGAAAAAAACACTCCGAAAGCTGAAGTCAAACAAACCAAACCAGTTTTAATACTAGCAGGCTATGCAAATAGCAAAAAATTTCCCATTTCTAGTAACCTTCCTTCAACTTTAAGTGGACTAACTGATTCAGATAAAATATTCAAGGCAAAGCTCTACACACCGGCTTTGAATATATTATTGCGATTACTGGCTCGTATTTTTGGTCCAGTAATGTGCTGTGAAGGCTGCGGAAGGGCAAACGGTAAAGCAAATATCTAGTGCTATTCAAGTCAGAGCTGAAGCTTCTCTCGTTTTCTTCTCTACTTTTTTTTTAATTATTATTTTATTGTCCATTTTAGTGTGGGAAGCAAGCAGAGCAAGCCTGAGTCCCTGTTGACTCAATGTGTTGAGACGTTTTCCCTTTTACTAGTGCTAAAGTAGGCATGAGCACTAATCCTAAGGGGTTAAATGGAGCCTCCTCTGGGGCTTCCCTATCCTGAGAGAGCTGGGGGCGGCTGTTGCGAGAGTTGAACGCAGCGCTTCAATGGATATGGGAGAATCTGGGCTTCAGTTTTCAAACTATGAAGAAAAAAAAAAAAACATCCAAAACAGATAGACAAAAAATAAAATTGGACAAAATTAAAGAATACCTAAAAGTGGTTATAAGGGATCTCATTTCCTGTACATTACCTTGCAGTGCATTCACAAGGTACCTCTTGAAATAGTTCACATTTTACCATGTGATAAACACAACTTCTACTTTATGTCTGCGTCACGGGGATTTGTTTCTGAAGCAAGTGTCAAATAATGCAACAATCGAGTTTAGTGCAACAAATTCTATTAAGAGGTCACCTAGATAATGAAGTGTTGCTCAGTTTCTGCCTTGATTGCAGAGGCTTTAGTTTATCCTAAGCTCCACCCCTTCTCTCTCCCCCCTTCTTGTCTATTTGATATACAAATAAGACCACTTCAAAATGAATTTTACTTTTTAACGAAACTTTTTCCACTATACAATTATATCCATGGCATTGTGTTAGTATGTCACAAATATGTCACAAAAATATCTAAAACAATGACCCAGTGCCCTTTAAAATTCTCTTTTACATAGGCAGCGGAATTGGCAGCTCACCTCTTACCACCTATGCTTCTTTAAACATGCATGCATTTGCATCCCAACATTCCACAAGTGACGAATGTTGGCTATGAGGAAATAGCGTCTGTGTACTTAACACACCACTTCTTCAATCCACATCTTGCTACTAAATTTCCTGAAACCCTCTGGATGTCTTTGAAGACTTGTTTAAAAGCAGGAAGAAGAAACTGTGTTCCCGCTTTTTTTCCTTCTCCCATTGCAGTGCCAGCCTTCTCACCGACCTATTGCATCATTCTAGGACACAAAATAAATAAAAAATTAAAAATACCATCTAGAAGCTATGGATATTCTCCTTCAGAAGTTCAGATTGACCTAATAAAAGATCAGTACAGGATCAGGATAAGATGTACATGAAAATTTGGTTTACACAGAAACAATACTGTACTGAGCATTGTCTATTTGTTTAACACAAACATAGCAGCTTAGCTTTGTTAAGAGTTTTTCCTGCAGAATCAAAAGTAAGGTAATGGACATGTTTACAGCCGAGTAGTTCAAGATCTATATGGGTGCAAGGAGGCAGTTTTCGAAAATTATGACACTACATTATAGAGTCAGTTGTTCATTAACAAATGTTTAAAGAAAAATATTGTTTCTATTTATCTTTTGGAAAAAAGTCAATTCTTGAGGATAAAAAGCCGAAACAATCTTGTTTTTTCCTTAAAAAAGGGTCAACATACCCTCTTAAGGACAGTATTACCCCCGTTTTGACTTGGGTAATGTTGGTGACAGGCACGATGAATTGGCTTCAAAAAAAGTGCCGCTGGTGTTTTTTTCTTAGAGCAGAGGTTTCTTCCTTGCTTAGATGAGCAAATCTGTGTGTGTTCGGTACTCAGGGGCTGCTATTTTAGGTGGCTCTATGCCCAAAACCCAAACCTACAACCGCAACTATTACCAAAATACCAAAGATGCAAAGAAACTACAACCAAAATGCCTCCAAAATTGTTTATGTCACCATGCTAACAGATGTAAATATGTCATATTTAAACCCTAACTTAAGATCGAATGCTAAAAGTATGAGTACTGAGCTCGACGAGAAATTCAATGTATTACGTCTTTCTATTGCTGCTGCTCATGTCAATAATCAAAGAATGTGAATGCTTATCAACAATCTCCACAAAGCTGCAATGCACAATTTCCATTTGATACATGCAAGTGGTTCACAAGTTCATCTATAAACACATTGGAAATGCCAGGTGCAAAGACCGTTCAGAGGCTGAGTGTAAGCAGCGTAATGACATCAGGACACCTGTTTGCACAGATAAAGAGACAGACACCTTGATCTCTGCTGATAAACTCTCTCCCTGCACTGTAGTCTTCTACAGAAAGCCAGTAAAGGTTAGATGAAACATATCAGCCGAGATGCTTCAGGTGATCCAATTACTTGGCCCCATGGTGGCTTTCTAGTGCAACCTAAAAACACAAAAAATGTTTCTGATTTCTTCTGATTAAAGTAAAAATACACTCAGTGTTACAAAAACAAAATATGCATTTCATGCATTTTTATTTGTAACATTTTAGGCTGAAAAAAAAGTCTATCCTTTTTCTTAATCAATATTGCAAGAGGTCTTACTAGTCAACCTTGAAAAAGGGTCCAAAGGTGGTTAACTAGGAGAAAATCAGCAAGGTTTCAGATTTTCAAAGAGACTTGGCAGGTTAAAAAAAAAAAAACACCTGAAATATACATAGATCCTTACCTAATTTTATGCAAATGTAAATAAAGCTGGAACCCTCCAGCCACCAGCGCAACTCACTGGTGTAATACACACCTACCCTAATACACTCTTGGTCTTCTTGAAGCTTAACTTAAAATTACCCTAGCAACAATGGGATAAAAAGCCTCTACACCAGTTACTCCAGTTGCGCTTAAAATGTGTCATTCACAACTCCAGCACAGACACCTTGCACTCTGCTGTTAAGTGGTGGATGGTTGCTCGACAAATATTTCTTTCAAGCAGAGTCATGAATGTCTCCTCAATTCAACCGGTCTTTTTTTTATTCCCCAATTGCCTCTTTTTCTTAAAGGGGCTCCTTTGAATGCTTGGTTCCTGGGTGCAGACTAGACATCTGATATCCAAGCCCTACGGGATGTACGAAAGAGCTCCGGAGTCGAGACACTAATGCACGGATGCCAACGTTTGAGGCAGATGAAGGTGTCACCTGAAAACAATCTTTAGGTGAAACTTAAGCTCAAGTTCCCCCCCCCCACTTTTAAAGACGAATACACAAGAACATGTAACAAACATCAACGTAACTACTTCCAGTTTTCGTTACAACATTCTTTTGTGCATAAACATGTGGAATAAACAGTTATGAAAGATATTTAATCCTTAAGCAGTGCCTAGATCAGGATTTATTTTTGGAGACGATACTATTAAGCCATTAGTGCATGCAAATCGCCAGCCTGATTATTCCTTATTTGTAATATCTATGCTGTAAAATAACTCAAATGTGCAAAGTTCATTTTTTTGGTTGGCTACATATTTCTTAGAAGTAGAAGTCTTTATTACAAAACACATAAAGCTAAAGTCATCAATTAGGTCACTTAAAAACATTAGCTGAAATGCTAGGCTGATCTTACATTCTTCTGCTCCATTTTATTATGAATAGTTCACTATTCAGTTCACAACTTTCAGTGCAGTTCCAGTGAATCATGTGTGAAAACAAAACTCTGCCAATTAGCCTTTCCTCCAGCTTCAGAAGCTATTTTAAACAACATACAGTTTAGTTAGTGGTACGTCTGCGGCTCCAGGCACCTTTCCCCTCCAATGAAAATTTTCTTGGCACAAGAGAAGAAGAACGGGAAAGTACGACAGATGATGAAGTCTCTCTGTCATGTGCAGGGTGGAGAAATTAACCCTGGTTTCTAAGGTAAACTAAATAATGCAGAAAGTTTTAAATGCTGGTTTCAAGGGCATGGAGGAAAATATAGGATGTTACGGTTAAAGTTCATTTTGGCTTGCATGCTCACATGGACTCATTTTGGTAGAGAGGGCCCTCCTTCAAGGTTCAACCCAGCTCCAGCTAAAATGTAATTCATGCATTCAGACGAGCTGATTTTCAGTGTCAGTCTAAAAGCAGGTGAAATAGAACTCATCTTTCAAAAATTGTGGTTAGTCCTACTTCATTTCAAATTTAGCAGAAGAGGCGATTACACAAATGTTCATTTTAAAACTGCTTTTGGCATTAAACTGGGTTATGTTTGTCTGATACTAAACTGTGTTTATTAAACACAGACATATGGTTGTGACCAAAAAGAAAAGAATGGAGAAAATCTGTAAGAAATACTAAATCATCAGATCAAATCAGCAAGAACATTACCTATTCTAAGGGGTTTCACTTGTTTGAAAGCTTTGGACATGCATTTTCTAGATCCAGTTAGTTCCTTGTGTGATCAATCATGACTAACAACCACTATCTCTATATGATCTGGAGTAGACATTTGCATCTTCTTTTTTTAAAGATATGAAAAGTCTCTTGCTCAAACGTCCTTCATCAATAAAGGTAGACCTTTCCTGAGTTAAAGAAATAAAAGGCATATCTAATACATCAACTGATACAAGACTCTTGTCCTCCAAAGATAAGGTAAGGACTTTGATCTCCGTCTTGTCAGTCGTGTCCGCTAGCGCAATATGTGTTTTGCCTAAGAGCCATGCTTCCTGTGATCGAGCCAGCAAACAAGACACTGCAGCCCACGAGGTGCAGCAGAATCTATCTTATCAAGAGCAGGGTTTGTTCCCCTAGATAATATTAGCGCAAACTTCCTCTAGTTAAAGCTCTAAACTCTAACTGACCTTTTTTAGTAGGCAACGATCAACGTTTTCTCCACAGACTAAAAACACTTCACTGCGTGCTGTCCTAAAGATTGTGACGGCATCTACAAAGACACAATCAATCCAGTGGAAAGATAAATGCTGGGGTTTAACTACAGCTGTTAAAGGATGCCACGTTGGCTAGAGTTTAGTGCGGAAATAACTAAACCAGTAACAAAGCAGAAGAAGGGGTGGGGCGGTTCAATTAGGTATATTGACCATGTGTGCTGAGCTGAGAAAACATTATATGGTAATTGTATCTTTTATCTTCTTTATTGTGCTGATTAGTGTAGTGGGGGGGAGTCTGATCCGTCTCATCTGATCACAGAGCATTGTGTTTTGGGTCATTAACTGATGGGAGGTCCCAGAGGTTGACAAGTTGAATAGCCACCACCCCCTTTCTGAGCTACTGTGAGCTTCTCTCTGGGCCTCGACTTTCCCCGTCTAAGCAGACGGGCCCGACAGCGGCCGCAAAACACAACCGACAAAAGACAAGAAGAGAAACAGCTGATTGAGCTTTTTTGCTTGTCTACAACTCCCCAGTCTGAATGAGTGCTGACCAAAGGCCTCTGAGCAGCAGGATGCCCCCTGTAGTCTCTGTTTTTGTTGGTTCTTTAAGGATGAACGGGATCATCCCTACCTTAACATCTGGAATTTCCATTAGAAAAGACTAGTAGCTTAGTGCATGCCCAAAACAAAGCATTGATCCACGTAACCAGCATTGCATTTACATGCATGGAGACGCCGGTTCTTTCACCAGAAGCTTAGTTTTCATCAAACTAATCCATTTTAAACAAGCTCACATCCACAAAATCCAACATCTGCGCGTTTTTGCTCAGTTGTGCCGAGTCTTGCTTTTGCTCTTTCCCATTCATGTCACACTGATTACATCCTTTCCCCAATCAAAAATGAGAATGCAGCAACAGATCTAACAGCACGGATCAAAGTTAAACCGTTCCGATACGGAAAAACTGCCTTTCCGGAAGGAGAGAGCATAAATGAAATGCCCAGAGCAAAGATCACCGTCAACTCCCTGCTGAGGGTGAATATGCAAATAAAGCAGAAGGTAAATGAAAAACAAAGCGGGGGGTTTTGGCAGACGGCGTTTTCATGTCCCTGTTAATTTGGCATTGGAAAAGAACATGTTAATGTCAACAATACATTCAAGCCAGAGGACGTATACGGTCCGCTTTCCCTTCATGGGCCTAAAACCAGTTTTAGGACCTATAAGACAACAATAACACTGCATCCAACGTCACACAAACCCAACTGTGTCCTGCGGGGAAGTCCAGAAAAGTGGGACACAGCAGCTAGTTGGTCAACTGCAAACCCTTATCGACCACAGCACGGGGACAAACAAGTTAATCAATTTTATGTTTCAATATATTTGATGAAACCAAAAAGTAATAATAAGGCTCAGAGCTGTCTGATAAAGACCAAGCAGAAACTAACCAGCCCAAAGAGTAAAACTCAAATCACAGCGAAGTAGGAAACCATCTTAATGTTGCCAAAACACTGAAAGTACCCAGACAGACGGGAGCATGTCCTTGGGAAAGGAGAGCACCTTTCCCCCCTTCAACAAAAGACCAACGGGGGCAACAGATTTCCCTTGGTCTTGAGATAACAGAAACCAAACACCTCCGTCCTCCAGTGGGGCTCTTTGTCCGTCTAAGAGGGGGGTCAATCACCAGCCGCTGACAGATGTGTCTGCAGTCAATGTGGGAGAGGAAGCCATGTTGAGGTTAGACGCAGACTTCTCTGCTCCGTCCCCATGGAAGGAAGACACAGATCAAGCCAGGATGTCCGAGTCTGACCTTTTGCCGCCCCTCGTGTTTCTGACAAACAACATCTGGACCATTATAGCGAAGCTAAGAAATTCGATTCTTGTTTTTTTTTTTGTTTTTTTAAAGCATGTGCTTTAGTTAACAAATTAATAGAATGCAGACAGGAAAGAACGTTAAATGCTATTGTGCTGCAAACAAAAAAGTGAGAGTCACTCCAGCTGGAAAGCAAACAAATCAGGGAACCTCCGGTGGAGGTCTAAGTAGTTTCGGCAGATGCTCCAGGCATAAGTGTCTGTTCAATTAGGTACTGCAGTTAAGATGGCAATCATGGTTTAAACCCTCGGCTGCAGAGGCTGAGGTTGGAACCTATTCTGTCCCTGTGAACATGGGACGCTGAAGATGGACATTGAGCTTTTTCGCTTGTTTGTTTAAAACCCCGTGAACAGATATGAGCAATAAATTATTGTCCAGATACCCTGTGAGCCGTCTTCATTTTCAAAAAGCCAGCCTTCTCCTTTCAGTCGAAATAAAATATTACTGAGGTTCCAATTTTGCTTTAGAAAATGATTTTCATTTGTTTTTTTTGTTTTTTTAAACCTGCTATTAATTATTACAGAGCAGCATCCATGTTGGGAAAAACCAAAATTCCTGCATCCCCACGGCAAGAGAATACAAAACCTCTCGAATAAATCTGAGTGTTCACATAAAATGAACACAGACTCTCAAAGCTGGATTGTAAATGACAGGTTTGAGATCATTCTCAAAAAGGTAACTGAATAACAAACAGGAAGAAAGCCTCCAAATTACACTTGAAATCTTATAGATCCCAGAGAGCCAATCCCTACAGGCATCAACAAGATGATGCTATTCAGCAACAAATAAACAGATGGCGTGGCAGCGCAACGTGTGGGACTGCGCGGTATGACCTGTCAGGCAGCCAGAGGGGGGAAACCCTGGAGATGACGCAGGTTAAGAGGATGTTAGCCGGGTCAGACGTCCTTTAAAAATCGACTCATCCCTGCTTTTGGGCCCGAAGAAAAGCAGAACCCGTTGTTTGGCTTCATTTAAATAAGGGTCACGAGTCACTTCAGCTATGTGACGGCAGCTTACACTCATGCTGAATTAACATACTTATGCAAGGCCAAAATCACAACAACTCTGACCGTGATGGGGCATCAGGTAGACTTAGAACATGCATGCACACATATAACATGTGTTGCACAGATGAACAAAATAATTACAAGGAAGTTGGGTAAAAACAAAGCAGTTCAAAATATTTTACAAATACAAATCTGAAAAGTGTGGCTTGATTTTGTACTAAGGCTCTCCATACTTTGTAGAAGCACCTCTTACTGCAATTACAGCTGCAAGGCCAAACTCAGTCAGATTAGACTGAGTGTGCGCATCAATGTGAATTTTGTAATCCCATCAAACATTCTCAATTCAACGCAGATAAAGTCTTTGACTGTTCAATTTTAAAACCTGATGATCTTTTATTCAAAGCATGACATAGTTCTAAATTGTAGCTCCGTTGCTTAAACAAAAATTAACCTCCATCTGGTTCTCTAGACTTCTCCCTCCTCTTTTGGGGGTTTCTTCCAGGATTGTATTCATCTCCCTTGTTTTATTTATCTGCATCCATCTTCCTGTCAACTCCAACCTCTCTCTAATTAGGATAAGCCTCCCCACAGCATGGTATAGCCGCTCACACATTTCACAGTGGGAATGGGGTGCCCAGGATGATGTGAAGTTTTTTTTGGGATGTCCTAAATTTAGGTCAAAAGTTAAATTTGGTTCTCAAGTGACTAAAGTTCTTTGCACTTTTACCATGTTCCCTATATGACTTGTGACAAATATTCGTTTTCCCACCTGAGGTATGAATATATGCAGCGACTCCAGAGTAACTGTGAGGCTCTTTTGGCTGCTTTTCTTATGAATGCTTATCATGACGCTTTTTGTTCAGTGCTGCTCTCTAACACAAATCTAAAAGCTTTGGAGATTACACAGAAATTCATCGGCTGGGAATTTGAAGCCAATTTGTTGCACTGGAAATTATTTAGGAAATCCAATTTTTTTTAGATAAGATGTTATTTTTTTTCCACTGCACAGTACATAAACTACATACCTAAATAGATTAAGGGTTTTGACAAAACCACTATATAAGCACATCGTGGTTTTGTATATATAAGCACATATTTTCAAGATAAACTATTCTGTCCAGCCTCACACAAAAGATTTCAGTTCTCTTGTTGGTGACACGCTTAATGGGGGAAAAAGTTATATATTCTAGCCATGTCATGAATCACAGATTAAAATAAATGTAAATGTAAATTTTTTATGAAAATTTTTTTATTTTATTTACAAACATACTCGCAGATTCTGCTGTTTTTGGTCCTTTTTCTGACTTTTCTGTCTCATATTGAGAGAACCCGTCTGGTTTTTTACACTTTCCTCCACTCCCCCTAGTGCATCTAATCGGAAGTGCATCTTCCAGCACCAAAACAGAGAGAGAAAGAGAAAAGGGAGGGAGGTAGAGAGAGAGAGAGAGAGAGACAGAGAGAGAGAGAGTGACAGAGACAGAGAGAGAGAGAGGGAGACTGAAGTAGGCAGGGACCTCCCCCAGATGACATCAGAGGTCTATTGAAGCAGAGCTGGAGGCGCACACAACTCCACATTTGTGCTGAGCTTCACACTTGCGCTCATGTCCTCTCACAGTCACTCGATTGTCACTGAGGGAGGCTACCAACTGAAAACAGAGCAGATCACCTCCAAATAGCTCAAAACCTATGCGAGTTTGTTTGGAAGGTTGTGTTTTTTTTTATTTTTCCATCTCCGTTTCCTCCTCTTGGATCTGATTTTCAGTCTTCATTCACCTGGATTGGATTATTTTTTAAATATTTTGTTTTTATTCCTGTTCCTCTTCTGAGCCAGACTTAGAGGATACCTGTTTACTTTTCATTTTGCTGGTTTATATCAGAGGTAAGTAATCATTCCGCTAGTACAGAAGTGACCCCCCCCCCCCTCTCATTTCCCCTCTCTTTGGATTTTCTCTTCTGTACTGAAAGTAATGCGGAATCCTCAGGAATTGCGAGAATCGGAGCTGCCCCTGGTCTCTTTTTCCTTGCCTGATAAAACGGGGTCCTGTCGATTCGGACAGGCACGAATCTCCTTAGATGCTGATTTTTTTTTTTTAAATATATAATAAAAACATGAGCGCACTTTTCTCCAAACTACCACATAAAACGTTTGCACATCGTTTGCAGCTTCTGATGCCACCAACCCAAACCTATCCTCGCCACCCCCTCCCTCTCCAACACCACTTGCTGCTGCGAGACGGCGCAAAAGTCTAATGATGTTGCGTCTCTCAACGCAGAACACGCCACGATCACTATCGTCTCTCCGACATTCGCATTTTCGCTCCACTGCGCGACGCGACATTGTTGCGCTCCTCTCCAACACTCCCAGGATTTACGCACCGGCCAGAGAAGCGCATACGTGCATGCATCCGTTCATGGCGATGGTCTGGGGTGAATATGCAAACTTGGGAGAGGATTAGCGGGTCTGTCTGTCTGTCTGGAGCAGCCTCAGTGTCGCAGCCCAGCAATAAGAGGGGACAGCTTCCATCTATCTGGCTGGTCTGTCCGCGGTATTTTATCCTCAAACCCGATGACAAATCTCCATAAATAAATCGATTTTTTGTTGTTTGTTCGTGGGGTTTTTTTCTTAACGCAACGCGCTCATGGTTGCTTATAAGCGCGCAGTTTTGCGTAAATAACGCACAGGTACCCCCCCCCCCCTAAATAATTAAATAAGTAAATAAACTAAACTAACGCGGCACTTTTCTCCCCTTGAGCCAAGCTGATATTTTATCCTTTTAATTCAGCACTGTTGGCAACACCGAGGCAGTGATGGTTGTTAATCCAATTAACTGAGCCTTATATCTCCATGAGAGGATAAGGTCATCCAGGCTCTAGTTAATGGAGCCATAAGGAAAAGCTGGGCACACAGCAGAACTTCTTGGCTTTTTTTTTCTTCCTCCAAATCAAAGCAACGGTGCTTTTCTTTTTCTTTTCCCTCCTTGTTTTCATTAAGGAAACAGATGAAGACGGGCCCAGTTCTTCAATGTTAGCTTTGCCTGAGGCTCACGTCCCCAGTCAGTTTTTCTTTAGTATATTATAGGAATCTCGCATGGAAGATTATCATCTAACCAGGTCACTAGGATGAAACCATCTAATTGTATAATTTAAAGCATAAACTATACATGCATGCTCAGTTGATGTGGCCGAAAACAAGAGGTGTGTTTCAGATAGAGAACAGTAGGCCCAATCTGACAGAGCACACTTAAGTCCTCCACCATTTTATTTAGCCGGTTAAATGTTTTTTTTTTTGTAGTTGTTTGTTTCTTTTCTTTTTACCCAACTTTCTCAAGCTTTAAGAGAAACATTTTTTCACAGAAAAAGTCCAAAGTCGGGCAGCAAACCATAAATACTGTGGGAGCGCCTCTGACAAAACCGCGGGGAGGTTAACAAATCCCTTTATTTTGGGAAAGGTGTCCGGCCCGAGCCGAGATAGGTTTGTGCAGCTTAACAGAAGCATTCATGTCTTGGGCTTTGCTTGTCAAAGACACACACATACATACATTTATTTCATCTCGCAGTGCCTACCACCCCCATGTGGGGAAAAAACAATTGCAGCTGCTGCAGATCTCTTCTTTCAGGCAGCTACAAAAGAGAGACCCCGTCTGTCTCGCGCCTATATGTTATAAATGGGCCAGAAAAAGTATCATCTGTTCAGCCTATTTAAAGACGGCACCAGGAGGCCACATACCAAATCTGAGATTTTTCTCGTCACCCATTGTTTTCTCATTCAATCATTTCTGTCACTTAGATTCTAAAACTGGATTATGAGCGTTTCAGGGTCTACGATGCTCAGACCCCTGCCCCGGCCCCCCCAACATACAACACGCTGACATCTTAATTCAAGAAACATACAAGTTTCGAACGACAACTGACAAACTGGCTTTCAGGACAGGTCACCAATTTAGGTTATGATTTAATGACAAACGACTTGCCATTTTGCACATGCACACGTTTTTGAACTCGCAATCTGCACGAGTGCAGAGACCCAACAAAAACTATATCCGTGCAATCAATCATAACTCAAAATTGTATTGTGAATCAGAGTGAATATCAGCGCAACATAACAGAATTGATTTCCCGATGGGTAGCTCTACTGTTCAAAATTAATTTCAGACTTCATGAATAATTTAACAGACAGCCATTACAATTTCTACGCAGCTCTTTCATTCAGCGTTTCGATAAAAGTAAAAGTCATCGTGTTCTACAATAATTAGACAGGCATGAAATTGTTTCTGTTTGAGGTTTTTGTAGTCTTTCTTGTGCAGCATATGACTGCAGGGCAGAGAGTTCTTGTCTCTGTTATTTCAGACTAAGGTACATTTGTGTGTGTTCAGCTCACAATGGTCATCAGTCTCCAGCTTTACGTCTCCCCTGATCTTCTCCCATGCAAACACACTTGCACACATTATTTTTTTCCCCCTCCACCTCAATGGTCAATTAAACATTGCCAGTTCGGATTAAATGAAGCAGGCTCCGCTGTATAACAGCCAGTGAAATCCCACTCTCCTGTTGGTGAAGCTTATCAAAACAATAAAGTAAGACATCCATCATCAAAAAAAGAGAAATTCACGACAACTTGAGCAAGTGAGAAAAATGTAGGAGCCTGTATTTTATTTTTTCAGGTAACGCTTGACTGATTCGCTGCTTGAATGAGATGATTTGTTAAATTTTCTTCAAGTTTTAGAACATACCCCCTTCCCCTGTGAGGCTACAAGGTCCACATGCTTGCCTTGAAGCAAACAATGAATAGGGGCCACTCTCCTGAAATCCGATGAGTGGAGGGGAGGGAAAGCATCCATGCCAGAATACGCTCCATTAAATTAAACAAAACCTTACTCAACTTACCAATAATCATCTTTTATTAAATAACTGCCCCAACTTAACCACAAACCAAAGTTTTATCTAAGCTTCTAAAAGTTCTATTTGCAATAATTAAGAAAAAAAAAAACTGAGTTAGGCATGAGATTCTTACAGTAGGTTAACCTTGAGTACACAAAGAATAGCAGCAATAATCAGCCAGCTGATTGCCAGCATGCAGGAACACGTATGAGAGAGAGAGAGGACTCTATGTAAAATATATGCTATCTGCTGTTAAACGAAACAATCTTGAATCCAATTAAAAGGAAGTACATGACGGACAAATTTAGCAGTTTTTTTAAATAGAAACTTTCTAAAACCTTGGTTTATCTGCATTGTAGTTTTCTACTTTTGCCCTAAACTGTAGATTGTGAACTATAAAAGACGACTGTATCCATCCCACAACCTCAACAGTTGTAATGTTCTTTATGAGGGTTGAAAAGAAAATTCATTTTATTGTGAAAACTTTCAATTTTAAGAAATTTAAATCAAACCGCATATTTAGCTATATCTGGCAAATGGGAAGTTTATTTTAAAAAAAAGCAAATTTTAAATTGAAATTGCTCGTCTAAGTGCTGCATTAAGACTTCATTCCAACAGACTGATACGGCATATCCCTCCATCATCCTGCCATTTGCTAGAACTCCATTACTGTATTTAATCTTTTTTCTCCCCCTCATCAGACTCCCTTATTCCACAAGTTACCGGCGGTCGCATCTGGTGCTTTTTTTCCCCCCAGACTCTTAATCTACTACTAATGTAATACTGGACGGAGAGAGACCATATTCAGATGGAACAGAAGGATGGGTGGGGGTGTTATTATGAGACAGCATCTCAGGAGTTGTAATCGAGTTACAAGCCTCTCAATTCCCTAATCTTCTCCTTGTCAGGGGTTACAACTGTTAAACGGCCGGGCTTCTTGTTCCTAATTTACCTTTGAATGTTTTACAGCACACGGTAGCAGTCGTAAGGGCACACGGGTAGTTACACAGCTATTGTATTCTGAGGGGAAACTTAACATTTTCTTTGGCGAAGGAAATCTATTTTTGCAAGCAGAAACAAAACTGCATTCTGGTGTGTAAGCAGAGGATGCGGTGGGCGTAAGGGGTCACTTGAAGTAGCTGGGAGCATCCTGGTGGGATGCAACACTCATCCTCTGCTTGATATGAAATTCAAATGAACTTCATATGTCACTGGTGCTTTACAGGATGTTAGTAATTGCACTAAGCTCTGACGGGATCCGTTTTTGTCTCATGCAAAAGAATTCCGACAGGCCGCTTTATTTTTAATCACAGGACCGGTTCCCTTGTAAAATACTTGGAGCTCAGCTATGCATTGAAGCAGAGCGAGAAGGGCACATGAGCTCCACCCTCCTCTATTGTTGAGTTTGGGGTCTAGATCACAGATGTGTTTTGCATGCACAAGCATTCTTTCCTCCATCTCCATAGAAAAGATTTGGTTATTTAGAGTAACTGGGACTAAAAGGTCAATGGCCCAAAAGGGTGGAAGAGAGGATTTTTGAATGTGGCATTGTAAATTAGATTTAAGAGTGGCGTGCAACAGCAACTCAAGTTTGGTGAAATGCTGATGTTTTTTTTAAATCAAATAAATATGTTTAACTCCGAAATCCAACTATTTTACATTGTATTTATAAAAACAGATGTTTTACATACTTTTGTTTATTTAAAGTAAAGTAGAAGTCAGGGTTAATGTTATGATTCACAAAAATGAAATTCCTTTGTTTTTGGTGGATTAAAACATACAACTGGAAGGTCAGACCTGAAATAAAAACTAAAATCAGTAAAATTTCTGAAGTGTTCCTATGAAACGTTTGTTCATGTAAACACGAAGGTCTTATGTCAATTGTATTATAAATAGAATTTATAAATCAAAACTTAATTACTGAAGAACGTCTAACTACATCTCCCTCTCATAATAACACTGTGGATAATATTTAAAGGCCTTACTTATTAGTATAGATGTGTGTAGTCCAATAGGAATCAGATTCTACCACTGCAGTATTCAAACTATGCTTAGATGCTAACTACTTAGCATGTCTCTATCAATAAGAAACATGATATATACACTAGAGTAAGCTATTATGGTTAAATTGGCTAATATAATAGAACGTGCAAATAGAATGTTAGCTTGTAGCAAATATATTAGCTGCCAAAAATGTGAATTTTAATATTAGCTTCGTAGCTATTAGTTAAAATAATAAAATCAGTCCATTGCATGTGGTTATCTTAAATACTGAAATATTTAATTATTCAATCTTGTGTCAACTAAATGTTTTTTGTGCTCTTTTTCAGAGTACAGTCCCAGGTTAAGGAGGGTACAGGATGACTCAAGCTGCAAACGCATGAGGGAGATTGGGCCCTCTAGGAACAAAACTCCCCAAAGAAGAAGGGGAAACCGGTTATCTGCTAGAAAAAAAAAGACCCTGAGCCCTGGATTACTGTGTGTACCGGCTCAACAGGGAAACAGAGGATTCTGGGTTACCTGAAAACACGGACGAAGAAAGCAAACAGGCCAGGATTGAGTTTGTGGCCAAGGGGATTGGTATGGCTCAGACCGGCTTTGTGTCACCCCATCATGTCTGACGAGCCTGATGGCAGGAAGGAATCTTTGCCATCCGACTCACGGATCTCTTTAGAGAACGCAAAAAACCCTTAGTGGCTGTTATGGCTGTTGAACCTGACTACTACATCGGCCGTCAGGACTTTTAATATCACCCAAGGGTGCATGTTCTTTTTTAGAAAGAAGGGATGCTTTTTCTGCAGGCTTATCTGCCATGGCAAAGGCATTGAAAGAATGAGCCTTTGACAGCACAGAAGAGGTCATCGTCCAAACAAGGATAAGCTTGGCAAATACTGACCAGGTCAGGACAACCCCCCCCCACTCCTCTGACAAACGTTTTCTTTCTGTGAGGATAAGAGGAAATTGAAGAAATCTTGATTTGATTTTTCTTTCGTTGAAAAGGATTTATTGCTTCATCTAAATCAGGTATGGTAAATAAAGACGCCTTTGTGTCTTTTTGCTTTATTCACAAAGTCCCTATTTTAAATGATATCAAGATAACGAGATGCCATAGAGGGAATTACTAATACATTCCATTCACAGACTGGCTAAAAAGGGAATAGTTTTCTCTTATCTTTATTTTGGAAATGTATTTCTAAAAAATAAGTCTGGATTTGCCGCAGCCAACATGGAAGGTGGACACAAATTTTGCAAAACTTTTGTCTATTATTATCTAAAAAGGCTAAAATGCAGTTTAATCTTTACTCTAAAAAAACTCAAAGAGCAAAGATTCAGTGCATTATTTTCAGTGTCATCAACAATGCCTAACCTTTTATTCACCTTTAAGGTCAAAAGCAATTGAACCATGTTATGATTATGAAAAACTGTTACAATATAATTGTTCTGTGATGTTCTTTAGGACAACATGGGGTATGTTTTTAACACTTAATTCTTTAGAAGGTATTTATTTCAAAAACTTTAGTAAGCAGTCACTATGATGGAGTATGAAGTAAAGCTTTAACATATGCCTTTGCTCTTATACGCAATCATTTCAAATCAGTCAAATTAAAAGATACAAAATGTTTCTTTCAGCAGTTACTTAATCAAGAGAGTGCTGTAGGCACCTGCAGCAATTACAAAAACTGGAATTTGGCTCCTCTCACAGGGCCTTGTCCATTAATCAGCTTTTTCTGCTCTTTTCCCCAGGGCCCTCTGAGTGATAGGACAGCCAGGATACGCACCTTCAAGATGGTACGTCACTGCAAGTCCTTTGTCCTTTTCCTCACAAGGATCGGTCTGTTGCTTGGTCTAGCAAACCCCTTGGTTACCTCTGCCTCGTGTCCCTCTGCCTGTCGTTGTGACGGGACCTTCATATACTGCAATGACCGTGGCTTGACTTCCATACCTACAGGGATGCCTCAGGATGCTACAGTGCTCTTCCTACAAAACAACCACATCAAGAGTTCGGGCATCCCCACAGAGCTACGTAGACTTGTAAATGTGGAGAAAATCTATCTTTACTGCAACAATCTGGATGAGTTCCCTACCAATCTTCCACTTGGACTAAAAGAGCTCCACCTGCAGGAGAACAACATCCGGATGATTACCCAAGCCTCATTAGCCCAGATTCCTTACATTGAGGAACTTCACCTGGATGATAACTCTGTATCAGCAGTCAGTATAGAAGAGGGGGCTTTCAGGGACAGTCATCACTTGAGACTACTTTTTCTCTCTAGAAACCACCTGAGTACCATCCCAATAGGCCTACCTATGAGTATTGAGGAGCTGCGATTTGATGACAACCGCATTTCGTCCATCTCAGAGCAATCATTACAAGATCTGATCAATCTGAAAAGACTAATCTTAGATGGAAATCTTCTTAACAACCGTGGGATTGGAGAGTTTGCTTTAATGAACCTGGTGAACTTAACTGAGCTGTCACTTGTAAGGAACTCCCTGACTTCACCACCAGCTAATCTCCCAAGTAACAGTTTGGAAAAATTGCATCTACAAGATAACCACATAAACCGGGTATCATACGCTGCTTTTACTGACCTGCGGCAGCTGTATCGCCTGGACCTCTCTGGTAACAACCTAAGTAGCCTCCCACAGGGTGTTTTTGAAGATTTGGACAATCTCACACACCTTCTTTTGAGAAACAATCCCTGGCAATGTACTTGCAGGATGAAATGGGTGCGTGACTGGTTACGCTCGCTGCCAACAAAAGTGAATGTGCGTGGCTTCATGTGCCAGGGCCCAGATAAGGTCAAAGGCATGGCTATTAAAGATCTGACCACAGATATGTTTGAATGCATCAATTCAGAACCATTTTCCACATATGAGACAAGCACAGTCTCCAACAATTTACGCCCATCACAGCCCCTGTGGCCGTCATTTGTTACCAGAAGGCCTGTAGTGAAAGGGCCAGACATCAGTAAGAATTACCACAGCACTACCAGCTCTTCAGGCAGAAAAATCATCACCATCAGTGTGAAATCAAGTAGTGCAGACGCGATACACATATCATGGAGAGTGTCGCAACCCATGACTGCCCTGCGGCTCAGCTGGCTAAAGCTGGGACACAGCCCTGCCTTTGGCTCCATCACTGAGACCATTGTGCAGGGAGAGAGGACAGAATATCTGCTCACTGCACTCGAGCCAGACTCTGCCTATAGAATATGCATGGTTCCCATGGAGACCAGCAATATTTACCTGTCAGATGAGACGCCCGTTTGCATTGAGACAGAGACCGGACCTCACAAATCCTACCAACCCACTACAACTCTTAATAGAGAGCAGGAAAAAGAGCCTTACAAAAATTCTAGTCTGCCTTTGGCTGCTATTATTGGAGGAGCTGTGGCTCTTTTGGCAATAATCATGCTGGCACTGGTGTGTTGGTATGTGCACAGGAATGGGTCGCTTTTTTCCAGGAACTGCACATATAACAAAGGTCGTCGAAGAAAGGACGACTATGCTGAAGCTGGCACTAAAAAGGACAACTCCATTCTGGAAATAAGAGAAACTTCTTTTCAGATGATACCTATAAACCATCTGCCCGTGTCCAAGGAGGAGTTTGTGATACACACAATTTTCCCACCAAATGGCTTAAGTTTATACAAAAGTCCACACAATGAAAACAGCATTAACAACAGGAGCTACAGAGACAGTGGAATACCAGATTCAGACAATTCCCATTCGTGATGATCCACACAGACATTCTAGAGCAGGGTGCAAGTGAAACAGAGGGGGAAGACCTTTACAAAACACTGGATATATGAGACTAAGGGAGCAATGTTCTGTACATTTGCCATATAATTTATATTTAAGGACATTTTATGAAGATGGAGAACACTAATTGCAGGCTGTCACTGAACTATCAAATGCAATTCTATATTTTAGGGATTTGTAGTAATTTGTACTGTATTTCCTTTGCTTAAGGTTACCAACCAACTAAACAAACTCTGTGTTCTATTAAGATATGATGACTTGTCAACTGTGAAAGTGGGTTTTCATTGCTGTGTTGAACAATCAGACTTTAGGAAACCTTGTAGTATAAGCACAGGTCATTCTTTTAACTTTGTCGCTGTTAGAAAAACAAAAAGGCAAAAAAATGACAAGGCAAGTAATGTATGGCACAGATGATTAACCAATCCACCAAGATGGCACGTTTAAGGATCTAAAAGAATGAGCAGAGAGTAGCTATCTCCACTTTCTATGGACCAATTGTTTTACTCTACTATTCACCTAATGTGTGGCTATGAATAACTAAAGATGAGGTGCCATGATGTTTTTATTTCCGCTTTGCTCTGTGTGACATTTTGTTCTGTTTTGCAGGTAGACAAAACACAGCGAAGCAGGGTCGCAATGTATCTGATAGGATTGTAGGCCACAGCACAGGGCATAAAGCACATCAACCTTAACTACATAGACATGTCAGGCTGACACCGAGGACCCCCCACACCATCTACTCAAATTGTAGTATGGCCAAATGACAATGGTGGCATTCATTAGTACTGTGTACCACACGTCTTTCTAGTCTAGAGGCCAAAAAAGCCCCAGTTTGCTGGCTTTCATAGGAATTACCACAGTGTCAGCTACTCCTTATTCCCCTTTTAGTATTATTTTGTATTATTTTCCAAATGGACACTTTTTTGTTGCCACAATTTGAAGTTGAACAGTACTTTACAATTGAAAAACCAAAGTGCATTTTATGCCCTTTGGCCAGTCTTGTATGTGCCTTGATCTAATGCTTATTGTATTTAGCTTTTTAAGATACCAGTGACTTTTTTTCATACACACTTGAATATGAGAAATATTGGTCATATTGAAAAATAAAAGTGGACAAAACCAACTTTTCCTTGTCTTATATTATATACAGCAGAACTGCACTCAGATTAATCTGTAATATTTTATTCCGAGAACATGCATCTCACAACAGATATGATTTATGGGTTTATAGTAATTATAATCAATGTCTAACTCTATCCAAGTGCCAAGCAGGGAGGCTGCAGGGGTCCATTTTAATACATTTACTTCTCAAATTACACACAAAACACAATTTGTAAATGTTGAGAAACTATAAAACAACCCCTTTTTATCCTTTATGCATATTTACCTTTTACAAAATGGGATGGGATATTAAGTTACCTCGTACTTGCAACCATACCACAAGCAGAGAAACATTTGCTTGAGGCTGCTGCTGTTCTTTCCTGCTGCTAAGTCATGTGCAACTCAACAACGGGTCAGGAAAAAATATATATATAGTAGAGCAGAAACTGGACTATGGAGACCCTGGACTCCAGGGTTTGATAAACCTCCCAGGCACCCGGCACAAAACAGGCAACCATATGAAGGGGTGATGCAGGCAAGGGGCGGACAGTCTACGCTACTCTAGGCAGCACGGTTGCTGAATCAAAGGTGCATATGAAATTGCTGTGAAAAAATAAATCACATTCCCAAACTCAACAGGATTGTGTATTATATTGTTTTTTTTCAGATGTTGTGAATTTTATAAACAAAAGCACATTTTCAGTAAGCCACTACATTCTTAAACCAAATAAATCTTTCAGTTACACTAAAGGAAGCTCCTGCAAGCAGAAAAGTCATCATGACATCAACTGTATACAGAGTATAGATTACCATATGCATTCACTTCTTCACCTCTTTTAAACATACTTTGTAGGGAGTATTTGAGGCTTTGTAGCCCATGGTTTTTCTGTGTATGCATTTATTTAACCATGTTAAGCAAATTGAAATAAACTATTCTATACCAAACTAGAAACTTCAAAAGGCAAGTAGATGCTGAAAGTGAGGCATGTATCTGGATTCATCCCATGAGTGAATTCATTTAGTTGATTCAAGTATAAATGGTTGCTTTACTCCAAATAGATGACTTCTAAAAAGGCTAATTCCTTGCAAGATGCAAGATAATAATTGGTTAAATGTAACTGCTGTCCAAAATTTTAGATCAAGTCTACAAATTTAGACTTGCCTGTGTATTTGCTTTGGGTATTTTGAGTAAAACAAGAGACAAAATGAATGAATCAGAATCCTTACAACCCTCTGTGACCCTCACTTATCACTCACGGCCTTTGACCCATCTGTGTCTTTAAACTATTTTTTTAATCACTGTCAAGTTTTCACTGAGGTCAAATAGTCCTCTAAACAACAGAAGCTGACTGACGCATTTGTCTCTTGTGAGTCACGCGGCCTGATGTTTTTCTTTTTATGTAACCCGGCGATTAAAGCTAATGGAGGGGCAGCTGCACTGTCTGCCTCAAGCTCCTGTTATTCCCATTGTAGCGCTGTGGTCAGTCAGTCTGTCACATTTGCATGCCTATAGCTGCCTCTACTTAGCCACCTCTGGATGACCTCGCAGTTTCTGGTAGCCGCGCATGGTTTCTCTCCATCAGCAGCACAAGGTGGATCAAAAAGTACAATCTGTGTAACCCTTTGACTGATTGGAGGTCAAGGAGGGCAGGTCAGTGTTGGTTCAATGATCTCAGGAGGTGAAAAATTGATGTTCATCAGAGACTTTAATAAACAATGAGCTCATCAATAGGATGCTCTGGTTAGGAAAAAAATCTTCTGATTTTAATTAAGTTCTTGATTTATTGCAGAGCTTTAAGGAAAGAGCAAAGAAACAATGACCGGGTGGGCCAAAGCCTCACTCGTAAAACTTTTTGCATACAAAGTGAGTGCTCCCTGTAACAAAAAGATGGCATTTGTCTATCAAAAGTTACTTTTTTTGTGAATTAAACAAACATGAAACATAAACACGGTCTATCTAAGAGACATCAATGTGAAATTAAAAAAGATTTTTGATGGTCATGCATCCATGCCCGGCATGCTAATGACATGTTTGTCGGATTGGATGGAGTTTTACCTCTGATGCACCAAGCTGCTGTTGAGCAGTGGGAACATTGTGATAAGGAGAGTTACCCACAGCTCCTCAATGATCATCCAACCTTTCTAATAAATAATAGTCCTAAATAAAGGGGGAATTCGTACCAAACAGACCTGTTTAGCAAATTTCTAGAGGTGAGAAGTTAGATTGTCAACAGACTTACACTACAGGACTTTGTAAAATGTTGTTCTTGTACCACTGAGTAACTTTGCACACAAGGCATGTTTATTTAAAGACTGTAAATAGGAAACTGATGTAAAAGCTCTGATGTGATTTTCTTCTGATCTACATTTGATGTGACTTTTTTTAGAGACAGGATGTTTTTTCTTTTTTGTTCAAAGCCGTTTTCTTTCTTTTCTTTTCTTTACCAAAACAACTAAGAAGGTCCTTCAATTATTCCGCACTCATGATCAAAAACACATTACTATAAAGTGTAATTATATAAAGCTTTACGTAGAAAAAAGATTCAACTAAGTAAAACTCTGGTGATCTCAGAGCAAATGCAATTATATTTGATGATTGTATTTACATTTACAATAATTTTGAACTCCAATATGACATAGTACTTAATTAACCCACATCTGTTTAAAAGGTACAGTGACGTTAAAGGGAAATATTACCCACATTTTCATGTGGCATTTATTGTTATAGTAGTATTTTAATGCATACAGTAAACAAACAAAGTAAAAAGAAAAATACATCTTCAATAATAACTATTAGTTTCCGTACACAATCATCGTTTTTAAATCAGATTTTGAAAATAAATCAAAAATTAAAGCATTCTGAACAAAGCCATTAGATAGAGTTTGTAATTATTACAGGATGACTTATTATTCTAACGTTTTTCACACAGCAACAAAGAGAATATTGATGCTTCATTTAATCTAAGGAGACAGAACTAAAGTGTTTTAAAACAACAGAAATCTCTGCAAAGTTGGACAGGAACAGCTTCATATGAGCTTTGAATTTTAAGGTTTTTTACTCGAGAAGTTTTTTACTGATCATCTAACAAATGTGCAACTGCGCGTTTCATGTTAACTTGTCTGTAAATAAACCTTTGGTTTTTGCTTTATCAGTCACTTGGTACATTAAGAGGCTTCTGCAAGTGGCTAAACAGTTCCTGGAAACTAATTTTTGCAGGCGTTTAAAATATATTTTGCTTAAATCTTTAGAAAAAAAAACAGTGATACAGTTAAAAGGTAATTTTTTTTGTGCCAATTATAACACTGAAAGACTAACCCATGTGAACGTCTCTATTTGCGAGAGTATCCGGAAGAAAACGATGCTCAAGCTATAAACTCGCTTCCACAGAGTTGTTCTTTGACGGGCATGTGGCTCTCGGTCACTGGCACTATGTGTTCTGACAGTTAAAGAGCGAAAGAGAGAGAAAACACTGGATGGCGAGAGACATGTCATTGTGAGTGATGTGGCCTTATGTGGGGGTGTTGTCCTTCGTCCTCCATCTCTGACTGCACCCCCCCCCCATCCAACCTCCAGGCCAGGACCCTCTCCATCTCTTCACATTACTCAGTGACCTGAAACCACAAGGCCAAAAAACTTAAACAGCTCCTCCGTCTTCTTAATGAATCCAATTTTTTGCCTGAAAGCACAAGGCATGCACATATATCCATCGCAACTCGGAATTGGCTGACGTTAATATAAATTAAAAAGAGGCTTTGCTATCACGGCCGCGCCAGCCCAACAACATTAGACAACGACGGCGCTTCTATTTCACAACTTATTGTGCAGCCTAGAACGCGGAGTCAATAGTCTCGTTTAAAACAGACGATCGGCAAAAGCAGAGGAGCTGATTAGTGCTGATAGCATTACGCTATGAATTATACACAATGTGTTATGAAAATATCCATATAATTGACTCCTTTCTGTGGCAGCCATTAATTTCTGTCTTACATTAAGTGGTTTAAATGATCTTGTAAGAGGCCATACATCTCCCGATGCCCTTTATGAGATCAACGCCACATCCCCTCTTGGAAACTAATCACTTGCATTTGTCTTTCAAAATCTGATGCAGCTGAGTAATCATTTCAGTTCTGATGGGGCCCAACTTGTGTGCGCTTCAAACCTGCAGGGTTTGAACCTGTGGCGAGGCTAAAGCGTCACTTGGATCCATTTTCTTCCCTCATTTATGTTAAGCCAGCCTCTGAATGTCAGTACAGTATTTGCATGCCAATGTGGCTCCGTCTGCAGCTCATTATTTTCAGACTCTGACAGTCTAATCACATGCAAGTTTAGCCCACTTTGTGAACCCTAATGCCCGCAACAGCCAATTGATGCTGAAAGCAAGCCAAGGTTTATAACCGCAGTGTTCTGCTGCCCCCGTCCTTCTCACTTCGGCTGTTAGGTGTGAAAAAGACAAAGCTGTAGCATATTCATGTGTGGAATTATTTCAGGCTGACCAATAAGATGGTACGGTCTTCAAATTGAGACCTATAAGATTTACTGGCCAATTTCTGGTCACAAATGCGGGGAAGCAACCAGCTGCCCATAATTATCTATGGTTAAAAAATATATTTAAAAGCAAACCATGGTTTTAGTCCTTTCAGTAATGTAAAAAAATAAAGGTGAAAGGAAAAGTAAATCTATAAAAATACACTTAAGTAGTTTAATGAGCACATATACTAATTGATGAAGTGCATTTTAAATTTTATATTGATATTTGCACTAAAACCTAGTAACAGTGAAATAAGACAATGCTGTTAAGTTTACTTTAAATTGCTGCCTTTTTATTAATTAAAATAAATGTGATCTCTTATTGTTGTTTGTGCTACATTCCAAAAAGACATTTCTATATTCTCCATCTTAAACTGCTTAGTTTTGAAAGACAAATTTTGCATTTCTAGAGAGCAGGTTTTGAAAGCTGAACAATGTCCCACCTCTATTTGGTTTAGTTTATTATCTCTCAAAGTTACAATACTCTGCTATGTGACATTATCAATGGAGCCTAGCTAGTAGGAGTAGCAACAACATATCCAGTGTATTGCTGTGGATAAAGTAAGCGAATGCATCAGTTCAAAAGAAGATAGAAGAGAGAAACTCCAGAGTTCTGATGTGTTAACAGAGACACAGAGCAAGAATGCAATATTTAACACCACATTTGGGTACATTATTAATATTACATTTTTTGTAGATTTTCTGTATCCTGTCCTATTATAAGCTCAACACATAAGATGCACACCACAGTTTAAAAAATCATTGCCAGCATACCCAACTGAAGAGAATTATTCGAGAAACCCTTTGTCCGCTTTAAGTAAACCAACCAGATCTAATGTGAAAACTTGAAAACTACAAACCTCAATCTAGTATGAGGTCTTCACTGATTGGAAATAAAGATCTAATTCGTAGCTTTTAAGTGTCAGATCAAAAACCGGGACTGGCAGAGGATACGATATGTCGGTTTCAATCCAAAAATCATTTCCCTCTGCTTCTTGATGTTAATGTAATGAGAAAGAAAAATTTTATATGCTACCAACATGCATACCATCAGCTGTCTTGCAAATGTTGTAAAAAAATGTTATACTTAATCCTGACTTGACTCCATGATGTTGCCAGGAGTCACTCTCAGAGCATCTGATAATACCCCTCTGACAGTCTGACCTTCAGGTGTGAGCTCAGTTTATCTCTCCGGAGAAGTCTGCCCAGCCTTTCCTTCCCTAAGACAGGCTTTAGCATTTGGTCAAGGATTGCAATATTTTCCAATGTTTTCAAAATGGGGAAGTGGGGAGGAGGTAATTTCAGCAGGTTCAGCATCTTTTAAAATTGTATATATTCAGTGTCACTGTTCATCAGCGTGCAACGAGGGCAACACAGCTGCTTCAAAGCGTCATTATTTAACGCTCCTATGAAGCCGGTGTAGTGCTACAAATAGGGCACATACATTATTCAGCCAGGGCCGTCTACTAGTAATGACACAAAATTTTACAAAAAACGAATCTGTCTGTTTTGGAGGAACAAATAAAAAGCAGCGGTTTTGCTCACAGTACTGCAGTCGGTTGGGAGACCGCAGTCAGAGAAATGCCTCCAACTGCTGCAACCAAACAAAAGTTCAGAGGAAAAAGTTTAGGGGAGAAACCACCAATGGGCAAGACGGGGTTGGTGGGGAGTGGGATTAATTAAAGGCTGCTGTCACCGCGGTGGGCTGGTGACACACGGCTATGCGATTACCAAGATTTCTGTGTCAGAGGAATCTGCTCCCACAACTAATTTCCTCCCCCTTTGAGGAGCTGGGGGCAAGGAGCCGTCTGTTGTACAAACTACAAAGGAATCATTTTTCATTTGGAGGAATTTAAAAATCTAAACAAGGAGAATAGGGCAAGAAAGAATGAAACTGACGGATGACTGGTTGTTCTTTGGTTTTTGAATAAGTCAGAGGAATCCATTTCAATCAAGTGACACAGTGGGCTTGCGGGTGGGGTAGGTCAAAGGATGTAAGCCACTGTAATCCTCAAAACACCATTGCTTAAAACCTGCTTAAGCTAGTAGTGAGATGTGCGCGTTAATAAATGCTACGACATCCATGCAGCTTAAAACAACATCTGGCCATCGTACCATATGTGCCAGTTTCTTGGTACGCTTTGTTACCCTCATTTTGCAACCAATATGCAAACAGAGATCTGAAACGATTTTACAAACTAAAACCTCGACGATAGATCTTTTTACATCAACTAAGAAGAACTGAAGTGATCCACATCACCATTATACTGTAATGGGTTTCTGTAGCAACTAGAAAGCTGAGTGAGTTACAGGATGTTGCTTTCTTTTAGTGCTATGAGCTTTAACATTTAAAAATATGTTGCCGACTAAATATAGCATAGCAGCAAAATGCAGCGTCGATAAGTCGCCTTTTAAACTTGTGTAGAAAGTGGGGACCTCAAACTACATATCAGTTTTTAAATTGTGTTTATAGGCCATGTAACACCAGAGTTTTGATAAGGTATTTACACCATACTTTTTCTGAATTTTCGTCAAGTTAGCTGTGTGTGTGTGTGTGTGTGTGTGTGTGTGTGTGTGTGTGTGTGTGTGTGTGTGTGTGTGTGTGTGTG
>JAVLVB010000251.1:3617880-3663552 GCA_032876305.1 Orestias chungarensis | reverse complement strand
ATATCGATGGGTCGACTTCAGCACTCCATTTTCTGTAGAGACCTCTCAGTTAAGCGCATGGCGTAAAGACCTCGAGTAGATCACGAATTGAAACCGGTGCTTCTACCATACTTGATATCCTTCTTTATGCACACTGAATAAAACACATAAGTCCAGCAAACTGTGTCACGTTATTAATAAACCTTACGAAAGAAACGGACAGTGATGAATTATTATTATGCCTTTAAAAACTCTTAACTTCAATCAGTTGAATATCGAGATATATTTGTGTTAGGGGAACCAATTTGCTTAAAAATAATTATTTAGCATAATTTTCCCCTCACTGAATAAGCCTAATTAAATTAGTTGTTGAATTACCAACACCCCCAAATTAAATTAGAATTTATTTCTGATATTATGCACACACAGAAGCGGCTGCAAAATGAGAAGGAATGTCTGGAGTAAAGCGTCAGTGCTCGAGCGTACAGTACAATCAGAACACTTTACTAATACCATCGTAATGGTGTTAGAAATTATTAAACGGATGGCAAAAATTTGAAAAAATGAGCATAAGAAGTACAAGATAGAATCATGAGGGAGAAAAACTAAGACCAAAATGGAAGACCGTCATCCTACTTTGGCTGCTACTCCTCTTGACGTGAGACGGACTCAACACAATAAAGAGGAATGTATTTGAGGAAGTGAGAACATTTCCAGCTCAGGGGAAATTGCAAATGCTCAGGAAGTTAAGTAGACATCTTCACAAAGATGAAAAACATTTGCTGTTAGAAGCATTTATAAAAATCTTAACAGTTGTGAACACTGGGACAGTAATCCAACAACAAGGGTAAATCACAACGTGATAACAATGTTTGCTTTGCACCTCCCAAAATATTGCATTTGCAACATATTAAATACCAGGAATTTACCTTCATTTCAAACACAGTAACACAAAAAAGAAGCTTGAAATATATTTAGGCACAAAACAAATGTATATATTAACAGCATCAAGCAGTAATTTATTTCCTCCGATGTGTTGCTGAAGTCAACAGAGTTAATTATTTGGTAAAATCCTCACATATTTTAATTAGAATTGTTTAATCTAGACAATTATTCTATTTTCTACTGCCGCAAGATGTAGCTGCTATATTATAGTTCAATCTGCTGAAAATATCAGTTACATTCCTCAAATGTCCTTTATCTTTTAGTGAATTCTTGGTTGAGAGGTCATTGGCAGAGGAGGTAATCAAAAACATCCTCACATGCCATCCACAAACTTTGGCAATTTTGTTAGATAATACTGATCAGCAGGAAGGCTTGAATTTTTTGGAACACAGTTTTAAATAGAATTTATTACCAAAAATCTTCTGTTTGTCCTTTGTCCTGCATTGCAATTGCTTAGTGCATAAATGTTGCCCTATTAATAGACATGCCTTACCTTTGCAGAATTGTTATGACAATTGCACTTTGATATTTTTCTCTGTTCTCCTCATCAGTAAAACTCAATCGAAACGTTTATAGGATAGAAAATAAGTATTACTGCCTCAGCAGTGGCTTTACAGAAAGATGATGCTAAAACTTTCTGGCCTGTATGGTGAAATGTACTTGAAATTTTATAATATTTTGTGGTGGTTATGTCTATAGAAACAATAAAATATACTTAAAAAGACATTGTAGTGTTTTGTAGCAATCTATCAGGTTGCTGCAGTCAGGCCCTAACAGTACTTTAAGGTTTTTGGGTATGTATACAATATCCTGACGAGTTAGTGTATTGTCACCATAAATCTAAATTCGTATGATCCTAAAAGAAATAAAGAAATAAAACAATACCGTAATTGCCAATCCCCAGTGGTCAAAGCAGAGTTTGCATGTTTTTTTTGTTTGTTTTTTTCACACAAACACGGATGCCTTGCAGTTACTCCAGATTTCTAACACGTTTCTAAAACATTTCTCAGGCCAAGTTCCTCTTACTCCAATCAAGGCATGTTCGGCGTGCACTAAATACAATGATTAGTTTTAATTTTATAAATTTACATGTGATGACATTTCAGAACCTGCTGCAGAAAGTGTGTTTATTACATTGTTGAAAATCATACCTAATCATTGGTTAACTCATCACAGTCCAGAAATATAATTACTTCCGAATTATGTGAAAAACAGCAATATAAATGTTATGTTATGAATTTATTTAAGTCCCAATCAAAAACCACTTTTTAACTCTGTCCTGCAATTCTGTTGTTTTTTTTTATGTGATGAAAGCACGTCAGTGGCCAAATTAAGGTGCTAATGCTCTCCTTGTATTAAAAATAATGTGTCTGATGAAGCCATTTTACGGACTGGCTTCATTTAAGTCGATAGGCTTCGTTAGGCTCAGCCTCCGAACCGCCACTTAAACGTCATGGTCAAACAGGCATCAAGTGCTAAGAGACAAACCGAAAGCTGTACCACACACAATAAACCCCTGATATTTAATTAAAGTCAATTGTTCACAGGTTTTACTGGGTGATGCCTTTTTAATTGACACTCGCTGCGACCGGCACATTCAAAAGGTACACTATCTGTTGGAGGACACAAAAGACAAATTAAAGTCAATTAATTTGAAGCAGACTGAAAGAGGAGATGGCTGTGGAGATGAAGGGGAAAAAAAACAATCATCCCTCAAGGTGCTCGGGCTCAGACAGAGGTCCAGACTACGAGGAGACCCAATGTCTGCCAATGTGAGATAAGGGCAGCAAAGAGACTGTGGCGCGATGCCTTGCGATTGCTGCTTTAGAAAATGGAGCGAAGGGAAAGGGCCAGGGTCAGGCCGGCAGCAGGATCAGCTTTAAGAGCGCACCACTGCAGGAGAGGCCCTCTGATATGTGGAGAACAAGCTACTTTTGTTCTTTATTTACATTTTGTTGGCTGGTCTGGGATGAATTATGGAGCCGGTTTTGGTTTGCGAACGGGTTTACGTGAAGGTGTGCCAATATGTAAGCGAAACCCCAGATGCTGTGTACCCCATACACCATACAGTGCTCTGTGAAAGTAGTCTTAGCATGAGGCAAACACCCTGCTTTCTTAGAAAAAAAACTGAGTTCATGTCCTGAGCAAAGCTTAAAGGTGAGCCAGAAGGAGAAGCTTACAAGATTTCAACAACAGAGACAAAAAAAAAAGGCCAAACAGCCGCACTGACATATCAAGGCTTACCAGTGCACAGTAAACAGTGTTAAAGTAAATATTTCTCAGTGTGTGAAGCATGGTAAAGACATTTTCAGTGCCTTATTGGAGCTCATCTTGTGAGTTAAAGTGAAAAAATATTTAGAAAATTGCCAGAGATGACAACTTACTTCGTACTTGCGGCATCTGTCCTCAATCGGTTACCACTTTCAATGAACTCACGAGGCTACGGGTCTATTGTTTAAAAAAAGGAAAGATGAGATCCAATACTAGGGTTCTGTTCAGGATCCCTTCCAAGTCAAATTCAATTTCAATCAAAGTCAATAAGAAGAAAAACTAACTATTTAAAAGCACATGTGAAAAGCAAAATGTACAGAGCTCCTACAAATGTATATTTTATAATCAAATATTTCAAACATACAATAGTCTACCCTGTTTTTGAACAGAGTATGAAAAATTCCATCCTGGTGGCAACATGATGCCAGTAAAACAAACCCCTATCATTTAATTTCGCACTTGCTCCTCCACAACGCTAAACAGCAGTGTTGTTGAAAGTATGTTTACATCAGCAAAACTTGCTCACAAAAGTGCTTACCTACACCTTTATTCAGCTTTAATAAATCCAAGGAATCTCTGACATTTCCTTAAAATTAAACAGACAAGAGAGGCACAGAAGACCTACGGTGTTTTCGAATAAGTAAACTGGACAATGTGCACACTCAACCTGCACAGTCTACAAACAAAAACATGCGGCTTGTGCCCAATTAAGTTAATAAATGACAAATGTATGGTGTGCAGAATTTATCCTAGGCCTCAGTTTCACCTGATCAGATAAGTTACTGGGCTTCCATATATGGCATACATCTATAACTGCATACAATTATGGCAAAACTGAAAAGTTATAATTATAGTACAGCCCTGAGGTTGGGGGTACTTCACTGGACTTTTATGTAGATTGTATTTTATGAGGTTTGCTGCTTTAAGGAAGGACAGGGAACCTATTCGGTGTTGATTGGAAGATGGATGAGACTAAATACTGTTAAGAGGCTGTGAAAGACTTACGACTTAGATGGATGTTCAACTTCAAGCAAGAAAGCAACCCTTAACATACAGCTAGGACTACTATGGATTACTTTAGTCAAATAATATTCAGGTAATTTAATACCCAAGTGAAAGTCTGGGCATAACCGTTCACAGCTGCTCTCCATCCTTCTGATGTGACCAACCTTAAATAGTATTTTTATTACAAATAGGAAAAATTATCCAACTGCAGTTGTGTAAACCTACTGTCCTACAACTTCTAGATGCATCCCTGCTGCAATACACTTAAATCAAATGTCTGAATAAACCACCAATGTCATGCATCTCTGAAGAGGCCCATTAATAAGCCACTTACATACTTGCATCTTAAAGTTGCAGAACAATAGCTCTGCAGGACTACTGGATACAAATGTATAGTAGAAGACTTGCATCTTAAATAGTGACTATACAAGAAAGTGTTGCAGGAGTTTGAAAAGAAATGCATTTAAGACTTTTATAGAATTTAGAGCTTTAAAATACTGTGTATTATACACTAGAACATGTGTACAAGGTGGAGTGGGTTGAACTTGTAAGGCACTCACTATATTTGCAAGGTTCGACTGTCAATACCAAGACCTTAATCAGACAATGACTATGTGTGAAATTTCTATCAAGACAGACAGCAACATTTTCAGATAACAATTAGAGTTGGCAAAGGTCTCGCAACTCATTCTTTTTTTACTGACCTAGAAACCAGACTGTGTAAAAAATCTAAATATTCTTCATAAAAAATGTTTTTTTTACTTTGTCTTCCTGGAGTTGTTTAGCTATGCAGGCAGCTGCATCTGTTTACTAGAGTTAATTTTATTTCTGCAATAAACTTGCAAGTAAGAGCAGAGACTACACAAAATGCCGAGAACCAGATGTTGTCTTTTGTTTATGGGGCACCGCTTTCAGATATATCAGATTACTTGACATATACTGGAATTTACAACCTAGCAAACACCCAAGGATGTCCCCAACTATTATAATATGAATTTAGGAGATTTGCATCAGAAATGTGAAGTAAACCCCATAGCATATTCCCCGGATTATTGTAGAAAGGCAATCTATTCTGAGGGCCAACAAAATGCAAAGCCCTGAGGATCAGGACCCACGGCAAAGTAGGTAGAAGACACTTCTGGTCAGTTCTATACTCATTAACCTTTTTCCATCAAGGAAGGAAAAGTGCTTTCTTCTTCCACTCCATTCGCTCACTTCATTACCGAGCTCCCTCTGAGAGGTTAATTCCCATTTCAAATTCACTTTTTGTTAATTAGCAGCAGGTTTAACCTCACAAAGCGCCTCCATTGTGTTTACTTTTCAATATTGCCCCGTATAAATGAATTAGCAAAACAACGCTGTCCAATGTGGGCAGCACAAAAAATGCAATGCCTACTAATTGAGAACAGTTGCAAATCGGTTTGAAAGTCTTCCTTTAAAAAAAAGTGCCCCTCATTTAAAAATTTTCTTTAGCTGCGGTTCCTAATAACCGTTTTTCTCATGGAAAGTTGCTCGGGGAGAGTTCCAATAGTTTTTTTCATCTAGTAAATTAACATCAAGTAGTTTTATTATTCAAAACACAAAAGATTTTAAAGTAGAGTTTGCTACAGAAAGCAGCCCTCAAAGAGCTTTGATGAAAATGGTAAATTAGAAAAACTTAACCGAATCCAAACCTCCTAGGATCTGAATTTCTCTTGGGTGTTTG
The DNA here is from genome assembly GCA_032876305.1 of Orestias chungarensis. Lineage (NCBI taxonomy): Eukaryota > Metazoa > Chordata > Actinopteri > Cyprinodontiformes > Cyprinodontidae > Orestias > Orestias chungarensis. Next base: position 3,657,647 of record JAVLVB010000251.1, on the reverse strand, counting down.
GACACTAAAATAGGTGTTCATTAAGAAAATATGTATGCTGAACTTAATAAACTTTGGCTTCTATTTTGGTAGCAATCCAAAGTAATATTAGTCATTCGTATTCTTCAGAGACTTTATCCAGCCCTAATGTGAAAATGTGAGCCCAAGAAATCTAACAGAAGAAAAAAAAATTATATAGCAATACAAAACATAATCCATTAAAGCAACACTAAAGAACTTTCAGTTTTGATTTTTGGCCACTGTGGAAAAAGCGGTAGTGTTTTGCCTGAAGAAAGACTGCATTTCCCATGAGGACCAGTGAAAAGAGTTGTAAAATCTTGATCTCACGGACGCCTACAGTTGGACTGAATTACATTTCTGTTTCCAGTGGCTGTGTGAAGGATGAATACAGATGAGGAAATACATCTAATAGTGCTGAAAAAATGTCATATAAGGATGTTGAAAATAAGAAACATGGAAAGATATGTATGCCGTAAAGCACTTTGTAGTTGTTTTGTTTAGCAGTGTTCCTGCCACCCTCCTCAAAGTTTCTAAGTGCCGGTTAAAGCAATACATACCCACTTGGGCCATTACAGTGGTGTCATTCAACAAGCTGTAAGTTGACGTATAATCACAAAAGTGATATTTTTTTTCTTTCCCAGATTATTTTCTCGCATTTTTTTCCACATTTTAAAAAGAAGCAACAGAGTTGACTGCAACATTTTTTTCCAATCATTAAGCTCTGAAGCATGTTGTGCCATCCCACGCCATCACCTAGTATTCAAATATAGCAACAAAAATAAAACTGAAGAGGTAGGCAAGAAAAATAAAGCAGCTGTAGCACTGAAAAAACACAACAGTATTAAAAGCATAAGTAGATATCTAAATGTGTTCCTTTGACGCAATCTACACACCGAAACCTGGACCTCTACTACTCACATTATCCTCTGCAGAGCTGTTGACTACGTCTGCCCATGCAGAAAGTGCAGATTTAGGAGGATCGTTACACCGAAAGCGTACCCTTGACTTTGGTTGCATAGACTGTTCCCAATCAAGGATTTCACTTCCTCCCACCTCCCTCCACAAGAGTGTAATTAAACAAGGCAATTAATGTTCAGTGTCATTATTCTTTAAACTTTTGGCATAAATCACTGAAATGAAATTCAGTTGATTAATTTAATTTCTCATTTGAAGGTGAGGGTTTATACCTGCTCCCAGCACAGCCAACTGTGACATGATGACACTAATATCTACCATAAACCGACATCTCGTCTCTCTCTAGGGATATACACATTACCCTTTCAAACATTGTGGTAGACGTGTCCATATTAAACACTGTCAGTAGATTTAGAAGCCTAAATGAGTCTGTGTCCTTTTGATGAGCAGTAGGGGATTGGACTGTGAGTTTTCCCTAATCGGCCCTGACAGAATGCTGGAAGACTCTGTGCTACAACACATGGAGCGGACTACCAAGGAGGCAACACGCACAATACACAGTAGTTACTGGTACATTTATTTTGTATATGCAAGATAATGGGATTAGAGGGAAATGAGGATGAATTTATTTACACGTGTGTGTTTAAAAGCAAGTGAGATAGATGTAAAGACTGCATAAAGCAAGCCGAGAAACTGTATGCAGCCAGACAAACATTTCCCCAATTACCTCCAATTCAGGGTTTTCATTAAGTACTTCCACATACGAGTCTGACTGGCTGCTCTTTGTCTCCACAGCCTTCTAGAGCTAATCAAATTCACAAGCCATCTTACAAGCCATCTCAGCCTCCCATTATCATTAATCTGGATGGCCATCTCATTGGCACCGTGGTTAACGAGCAATGTTAGGGCTAGAAATTCAATTTTCCCCAGTTAGCAACTGAATTGGTGATCAATTGTAGTCTTTCAGAGATGAAGGATTGTCAAAGCAAGCTTCTCCAATGTTCCATTATGGTAACACTCAGATGAGCTCCAGAATCCCATTAATAAAGCGTCAGCTGTGCGTATCATACTGGCTACTGCTGAATTTGGCTGGTTCATGTTTCTGGGGATTTTTTTTCCTTGCTGTGGAACAAGGGATGGAATTTCAAACCAAAACTACATCAACAAATTGAAATGAAGCCTGTTATACTGCCTACGGAAAGCAGTCCCCACAAAAGGCGGTCTACAACTCAAACATTAAATAGAAACGTATTGCCTCGGGAAAAGGTGATACAAGAAAATTAAATTTCAAGGTAAGAGACTGAAGTAAGAAGGGGATGGCAAAGTAAAAACAAAACCCTGAGTTTGTTTAATCTCGCTCATACATGTACAGACACCAGAGAAACACTTAAGGATGCAAACAGAGGAAATGCAGAGATAATTACAAAAACAGTAGGTGTTAAAAAGAATATTCCATCATATATGCTTTCACGGTTCCTGTTACGATTTTCATTATCAGCTGTCTCACATTTTGTTAAGTTACAACCGAAACGTTAAATGTTTGTTTCATCTTTGTACAAATCAAACACAATGTACTACATAAACATGTAGTGAGGTGGACGTCAATCCTTGTCTTCAGCTCCCACACGTTGGAGGTATTTTCTCGCAGTTACACACCTCGCTTCAATAAGTGGGTGAATAGCAAGCTTTTGCAGCTCTTTATGAGCGGTTTAGCTTTCATTTGGACCAGGTGTGCTAGAGATGGGACTTATTTATGGGTGCGTGCCACAAAATGAATGGAATAAATACTTTGAAGACCACATTTGAAGGTGAATTATGCAATAAGATAAATACTGTCAAAACCTGAAGACTCCTTTAAATTTGGCCCAAGGATTTGAAGGTTGGGTATACCAAGAGTATTGGTACATCAGTCCATCAGTAGCCTGAACAAAGATATTTAGACTTCTGAGTTAGAAAAATCAAGTAGAAGTCCCCCTAAGTCAGACTTTCTACCCGTAAAGTCTGAGAATTTTTGCAATGACGTGTTTGGAATCCAGTATGGCAGCTTGTAGGTGGAACAACAAAACACAAACAAAGCAGCAGATGCCTTCAGGGTCTTTCCTGATCACAAATCCTTTGCAAAACCACTCTATATTTGTGTCTTTTCAAGTTTTGAAAGGGAATCATTTCACCCAATTTCTCAGCAGATGGCATTGTAATAATCGCAGAGTGTTTGGTTTTTGTGCATTTGTTGGTGGAGCAAACAAAAAACAGATGTCCTTGGTTTTGTCACAGTTATCAACAAGGGGTGCTATTATATAAATTCTCTTCGTGCTAACAGAAGTTGGAAAAAAAAAACAGAAACACATTTTTGCTAAATAAATTTGTTAATCCACCTAAATTCCTCAATTATTGGCGGTGCTAATCATAAAACATGATACATATTTTTTATGAGAAAAATGCCTCCAACAAATGGGATAAAATACTGTTAGACTTTAGTAGAATACCTTCTGTTACACAAGCAAAAATGTTTTCCTCACCACAGAAGAAGCAAAGAACCATTGAGAAAGACCGATGGCTATTCTGAGAAGGCAAAACCCTGAAGTTGTGAAACACAATGTCACAAAGACTGGTGTAGTGGCCTGTGACTGCAACCCCAATGGCCCCCGAGCACTTCCTTACATACAACCCGCTATCAGTTTAAATGAGTAGAAGAATATGAAAGCCCTCGTTTGTTGGCCTCGGAGCAGTGAACTGCTCCATCTGTAAGCTAAAGTTGTCCACAATTCCCCAGCATACTTGAAGTTCCTAGCACTTGTGTCTTGGTAACAAGACGAGTCAAGTGAGGTTTGGGTTCTTCGCTGCAGATATGATAGTGTGGAGCATTTTCAAGAAGCAATGCAAGCGGTCAGAGTCGGAAGAACTAGATGTGCAGAAAAATGTTAAAACAAATTTTAAGAAAACGGAAAAATAAATATGTTTTCCAAGTTTTTGTTATCAAAAAACACCTCAGAAAAACGTTGGCTGGGATAAAAACAACCAAAAAAAGAACATCCTGCTTAATGACGGCACCACCTGTGTATGCATCCGAAACAGTAAACTCCTCATTGTACGAGTAGGGCGATCATCTTTGACAGTTCCACCCACTTCCTGAGCTTTTGTTTAAGTCAGGCTCGTCCCAAATAAACATAAACGGTGTGGCAGAAATACCAAAAACAGATGTGCCAGAATAAAAATGGCCTCCATTGATTCATTTTCTTCCTTTTCAAAAAGGTCAGTGCTCCTTAGTAAGGAAAAGAAAAACTCATTTGAAGAATAGCCACATAAGGATTACTAGTCAGAATAAGCAAAGGATGTTCATTCCTAAACTTAATCTCAATTATGTTTAACCAAAGTGGAAAACGATGATTAAAATGTTTAAGAATAAAATCTAGATCGATTTTATATGCATTCCAAACACTTTTTAAACACTTTTGAGACAAATCTCACAAGGAAGGCCCTAAACAACAATTAAGAAATTCAATGTAATTTCATATTTTACTCCAACTAAATCCAACCGAATGTCATTTATTCAATATAATTTGTTAAACCTTTTTTACCTACAACAAATTCTATAAGACATTTGGGTTCAGAGTAATTCTATTATAACATTCATAATTAAAATATATTGTATGACTAAGTTTTAAAATCTTAATCTCAAACAAACTCTATAACATCTCTTTTCTACAACAAAATGTCAGTTAATAAAAGACTTGCAGTTTAGAAACCTTTCAAATATTATTAGCACTGGCCTCTTCGACACTCCAAATTTAAAGCCTATGCACGTGTAAAACTAATATTTTATGGCCAACAGTATCAACTGCTTCCAATCCAACAATACGCCTACAGCTATTCCTATTCCTTACGGTTCTAAATCTCTACTGTTGCTTACGACGTTTTTTTTTTTTTTTTTTTCTAGTGAAATTTAGCTGAAACACATTTTGTTCCAAGACTTTAGAAAGCCGTAAAGAAAAATGTTTTCAAAAGTAACTCAAACTGTCTCTCTCCTGCATTTTGTGATGAGTTTAGAGACCTAATTAGGAAATTGTTCCATAATTATTTTTATATTTACATTGATCAGGATATCTTCAGCTATTTTATAAATCCTACACTTTCCTAAAAGAGACCCAATTACATTACCTACAAACTAACTTGATATGTCTGAATGCAAAATCTGAATTGGAGTTAGACAGTGAAGCAGAGAGGAGGTGAGATAACGGCATTAGAATACAAGTGGGACGCAAGAAGAACCGGCAACAACACAGGACACTGGCGTCCCCTCTCCTACTCTGATGGACATAAATCGAGACCCCCTTCGAGGACACTGAACTGATCCTGATTATCCCAGTGGGTTTAATCCTCAGAGACCAACACTGCCTGGCTGTTTCCACCCCCCAAAAAAGACTCACTTCAGTGGGCAGAGAATCCCAGACACTGTGCCCCTAAACTGTGAAAACTCTCCTCACAATAGGGACAGAGTAGAGAAAAGGTCCCCAAATCCACCCAGTCTCCCCCTACACTCCATCGTCACACTTGGGAAAGCAAAGGAGCAAAGCCTCATCCTAGGAATCCTGCTCAATATCCTGGGATTAGCTGCAGACCCTCTCAGTGTGCCTTCTCTCCCTCCTGCTATGGCTAATTCAGGCTATACTCTCCTAACCAGAGTCCCACCACGAAGGGAAACAAACACACATATACAAACTTTAATCTCTTATGAGCTCTCATATTGGTGTTCACCAACAACAATCAAATCCCATTAAGAAAGAGACCCTGGGATCCTACTGCATGCAAAATGCCTCACCCTGCTAAACATGCAGAGATCTAAAAAAACACAGCCTGGGTTAAATATGCAGCAGTTTAAAATATTAGTAATTCCTTACACAGTTACACATTTACACTTTCTAACCAGATTTAACAGAATTTCCACTCAGCCATAGCTAGTGAAAACAACGCAGGTGGAGTTTGTAGGGTGGTTTGAGCTTAAAGGGAATTCCTTGAGAGGAAAACATGCAATTGGGAGCTCAACAGAGGATTTGAGGAGTTCTCTAAAGCATCTCTGGAAGCCATGGGATGTCAGTCCAGCTGTAAATATACCAGCGCGCCTGGAAACTGCCACCCATGCAGCAGACAATTGTGTGTTTGTGGTCTGTGGGACTGCTGTTACTACCATTTTTATATCCTGTCTCTTCCCCCACTTTTTCACCCCTGCATACAAAGATGCATTCAAGCTGTGAGGTCCAGCCTTAAAGGACGTCGTAATCGTTCAAGCTCATCTAAAACAAAGTTTGCTCTAAACACCAGAAATGGGAAGTAAGGGTTTAATACTAAATGGTATATGGTTAGGTAAAGGGATTTAAAATCTCATTTAAAAATCTAGCTTTCATTTTAGCTCAACGTCAAGGATCTAACTGCAATGGATTTGACATTCAATTCAGGAATGAAATATTTTACATCTATCCCAATGTATTTTTGTTTTGTCACTTTCATTGTCATTATTGGGAACACCTTTAGGTTCATACCAAATCATGCATTTTCTCTAAATGTGTCAACTACACAGTGACTGGAAATCTGGAAGGGTTGAACACTGTCGGCAACATTCCAGCGGTTTGATTCAATGAATCCTTAATCAGCACCAAGTGTCCTGACATGCAGCAACAAAAACTGTGGATACTTGCTGTGAATAAAAGTACCCTGCAATGTGTTAGGTTGTAAGATAGTGGACAGATTGGTAAGATGTGATAGAAAGGCGAGAGTAAACCTTAAAGTAGATGGACTTTTAAAAACTAAAAACTTTTAAGACATGCCACAATTGGGAAAAAACAGATTTATTTATTTTTGGTCCATTGATATACGATTTTAGCTGCAACACTCAGAAAGCCAGGTCCAGATTTAGTGCATGTTATCTCTCCTGCCATGTACCGCTGTAAGCATTATCCCATCTGTGGAGCATAATGTCAAGACCAGCCCTTTAGACATACCTTCGCAAAACAAAGTGACATCTGGGGGCCGAATATTTTAACGTGTTTTGTTAGGTTCGAGTTTCCCAAAGTGATCAAATAATTATTAGCCAAATTAATCCGACAATAGGTCAGACTGTCAGGCTGCTCGAGTTATTCCAAGGCTTTATTAATTCTCATTAGTGGAGTAATAGTGCTATTAACTTACATCTGTGTTTCAACATATGCTGTAGAAAAGAAAGGTGGGTAAATTATATTGTGATAAGCAATAATAACAACTCGGCGCTTTAACTATTTCAAGTATTTATTTAAAATGTTTAGGTTAGGTGTGTCTTTAAGACTTAGTTCTTACATATGACCTGCATAAGAGGAAACTAGTTACAAATGACTGAAAGTTCAGACCTTTGTAATCATATATTATTGATGGGCCATTGAGGAGGTTTGTAGGTCAACATCTATATTAAGCATGTCAGGTGCAGAACAACAGCAGCTTTCCCAGGCATAATCTGTGCAACAACTGCGACTCAAGATGAAGATGCCACCGGAGCGACGGAGTTCAGGAAACTGATTCAACTGCATATTCCTCTTAGTGATAAACTAAGTCCATGTATTCAGTAGTTTAACATAAACTGGCACTTTTAAACAATACAAATGAAAATCCTTAAAGGTAAAACATTATCAATTCCTACGACTTCTGTCCAATTTAACGTCGCTCTACAGGATAAAGAAAAAATAAAAATCAGGACGTTTAGCATCAAAACACTTGAACTGTTTGAAGTAGGTGAAATAATATTTAAGTCAGATCTTTTAAATTTGTAAATATTTGTAAGTATTGGAAACTTTATCCCTTTTACAACGCAACCATGATAATAAAATGTAGCTTTTCTGATAAAAGAAAATATCTTGACAGTTTTTCAAATTTCTACAAAATAAAGAGAAAAATACAAAACATGTAACAGTGCAAAAATATACACCCCTTAAAGTGACTGATCTCATCTCTTTACACTGACTTTATTCAAAGCTTTTTTTAAATTGGTTCGGAAAAAGCCAAATTTCATTGATCATGATTGACATTTAAAGTAGTAAATACTGATTATATGCACTCTAGGTACGACGTTTGCACCATACATAGCAAAAGTCAAGAAAGCCTTTTTTAACCACACTTACTTTTGCACATGACTGCACCTACAGATCAGGGCTTTGAGTTCTGGCTTTGACGGCTGCTCTAAGGTCTGTGCATCAAGGAGCCCGAGTGGAACCAAACTGACAGCCGAAAGCATTTGTGTTAAAGTGTTAATGTAAGAAGGTTCAAACTATAGCATAAGCGCACATAATATTATGCTTCAATGCAATTCTGTCATTCCCATAGTTTGAGAGGCAGAAAAGTGGGAATAAAATGTCTTCTCGTGAAAATGGACCTTGTGCAAGAAGTAGTCATGTCTTCACCAAAATCCATCTTTCTGTAGTAGTCAACATCAAACTATGTTCGTGATCGAATGAAAGCTCATTAGTGTATAATTGAGCCATTTTTTCACAAATGCAGTTGTTATTCTTGGCCATATATACTCATTTAACTTGGAAATTACAATGAGAAATCCCTCATATTAAAGCTGCTGTTTTTCAGGATACAAATATGCGTCAAAAAAGCCATGAATCAGAATGAACATTAATCACACAGAATACAAACAGCAACTGCCCTTCACAATAAACCCTTTTATATCACATTCATGTTTGTGGACACGTAATTAGCAACTCATCAATGAGATAATAAAAACAGCCACGTGCATCTGGTTTTTTCCAATTTATATTCAGGTAATGGCATACCAGTGGGGACAACAAGGTTTAATTACTATAGGCGTAATTAAAATGGGTCCATCACCTTTAAAAGTAAATTACATGATAGTAATATCCACATGGACTTTTTGAAATTAAATGAGAGACGTTGAGAACGAATCTTGCACTAATGAGCAGTTATGGTCTAAAGTCTATAAATAGTCATTGGGTTGCAAGTGTAGGCAAAAGAACAAACAGATATCACTACAAATCGGTGTAAATTGGTGTTATTGTTCCAGGGAGGGATAATTATACAACATTTAGGAGTACAATGTGAAATAGAGTTCCATTAAAGCAACACCAAGTAACTTTTCAATCTTAATAAAATATTTTGTAACTTTTGTGATTACAACTTTTTCATATGACATTGTTTTGCCACAATTGGATTCATTACCTATTCATCCTTCACACAGCCAATGAAAACAGAAATGTACTTCGATCCAACTGCAGGCGAAAAAAATACTACCCCTTTTGACCACTGGCCGCCAAAATCGACCAAAACTAAGACTTTTTTGTGCCGCCTCAATCCACACAGGATCAAAACTACATGAAAGGACCTAAATATAAAAATTCAACACTACTAACATACATTGTTTGCAAAGCTTCATCTAAGCTAATTGTTTTTTGTAGCCATCATTACGTTTCTAGCAGTCTATTGGCTAGATATTCAGCCTATTATTTGAAAATTGAAAAGATTAAACGGAAACCTAAAACTACATACATACATACATACATACATACATACATACATACATATATATATATATATATATATATATATATATATAGGGGGAAGAGCAAATGATCGTCAGTCCTGTGCAAATGACTCCAAAAAACATTAGCGAGAACAATAAATAAATACAAAAAAAACAAAATAAGAAGGATAACTGGGATGTTATCTGCGGCCTGTTGAAATCTTAAAGATCTTCTCGCTGCTTTAGTTTGACTGGCACGAAGACTAGGTTAGCTTTGCTTTTTATTTAAGTCTCAAAACTCTTTTCTGTGATCTCGTATTCCACCAGCCTTATTAAAACGTTTGTCGACTCCAGGCATGTTGAAGTATAAAAACACAGCAGTTAACTGGGGACTTTCCCAGGAAAGTGGCCAACACGCAATCTCAGTCTAATAAAGCACCTGCAAATAAAATAAAAACATTATAAAATACCTACACATGTTGGCTCACATCCTGTTTGGCCATTTGCTTGCCAACACCCTTCCTGTTATGGTGGAGGTATGAATTCGATCACAGATTGTCGAGTCACAGATTGTCCTCAGATACAAACACCTAAGGATTTATTAAACAACCCTCCATCTCAAATGATGAACTTGGAAACGCTGAAGATAAAGGAGGAAAAGAAAAAAGACAAGTGAAGGAGAGGAAGTAGAAGTTGAGCAGTATGAAATTACTATCACAGAGTGGATTTTTGTATAGAGGCCATGTATGCAAATCTGGCCAGTGGGAATGGTCTCTGGCTCTACCGCTCCCTATTCTGATGATACAGTCCGAGGCAGTGAAGGAAGAAATTAAGTTTAGCCAGATAGAGAGGCTGAGTTAACATGGGGGGAGCCTAGAGGAAAAGCAGGAGTCACCTTGGTCCCATATGTGTGTGAGTAAAGCACTAAGGAAACAAGGATGTGGAGCTCAGTGGATTGCATGTTAATAACATTTAAATCTGTATTCCACATGCGAGTGGAGATGATATGGGAAAAGTGGGATCTAACGCCTGAAAACTGAAACTCAAGGGTGCGGAGGCATTTAAACTTGATTCTATTTTTAGCGATGGTCACCTTTCTGATGAGAGCCCAAAACGCACTCTTACTTTTACCTCCCCTGATGGATGGCTATCCTTAAGGGCCATTTTCGGCTGAACCTTGCTTTAATCGTCACCAAAGGCAGGCCGTCAGCCAACCCTGACCTGAGGGCCCTTTCGGAGCACATAACAAAAGCAGTGCAAAGGTGAAATAAATGAAAAAAACTGGAGAAAAAAAAAGAGAGAGAACCAAGTTGAATATAAGAGCCGGCATCTTTACTTCAATGTGACAGCCTAAAACCTTCCCTAGGGTGAGGAGTTTTAACGGACTGGTGGTACGCAATCCCTTCCTCTCCCACATTCATTATCGCCTCACCTTTACATTCTGGGTCGGTTAAAGCCCGTCTGCCACGGATGCGTCAGCAACATATGGGGACAAGGCCCAACAATGTTAACCATTCAACACTTTATTGAAAAAAAATCTGACCTATAAACGGAATAATACACAATGACTGATACTAAACATTTCAGCATGATTACTTCCCTACGTACATTATATGTACACAGGTATATAATTCAGAATCATATTAATCCTTATATCAATAATAATGAAGATGGCCCTTTAAAAAAAATACTGAGCTAGAATCACGCTTTAAAAACGAGTTGAAGGTGGCCGATCAAAGCCAATTAGAATAAAGGTCCATCAATCTTAGCTTTATTTTAACACCAACTGTCCTTAGCTGAATCAGAACTATTATTTTTTTTTAAATTACACTAGATAAAATCCTTATTTTCTAGTGCTTACTTCAAAATGTATGGATAAAAAAAATTATAGATTAAGAAGAACATATTGTTGAGGAAAAAAAAAATCAATATCGTTTAGGTAGGATTTGTGTGTAATTTATCTGCTTTTTGTCAAAATACCAAAAAATGAACGATCAATATTACGTTTACCCTTTTACTAGATCTTTTTAAAACATTTATTTCAGGCCGTTTCTCCTACTTCTGACAACACATTCAAAAAGTTCAAAGGATGGATATAAGCCTCTCAAAATGAATAGTAAAACGGTCCAAAGCATGTTTAATGCGTGAACCCATTGTCTTTAGCTTATCTGATCATTTCATAAGTGTAACAGGACGTCCCTCTCCCCAGTGACCCAGCAGAGTCCCTCTGATGCCAAGGAGCAGCTGCTGTTCTAACAGCTTCCACTAGATCATTGGAGACCTCATTCCTGCTCCATCCAGTGATTGATGATAAACAAGACACTACACTTGAAGTTTTCCATTGACCCATGACCCTGCTGTTAAGTGAGATGCTAAAAAGTGGAGCAAACCTAAGCCTATTTACGGTTCCATATTCTCAGATCTACTTATTCACCAGAACAAAAGATGCAAGAAGCCATTTAAATGAAAAAAAAGAATCTTTTTTTTTTTTGACATGTTTGCTTTGGCTGAGAGAGAAAGCAACACTTCAGCAGACATCAGGAGGGCTAAACAAAGTGCAGAAAATTGGCTCCGTCTTAAACTCCGTCATGGGACATTTAAAACTTTATTTGTTTGGAGGCTTTAAGGTTTGAATTTATCCAAGGAATACAGAGAAAATAATATTTTTAGCAATACTTACAAGCTCATAATCATTTCTAAAACAACAAAAAAAAATGTTTTAGGGCAACTAGCCATTCTCATAGAGCATTTTATCTAACAGCAAAATTAGGTTTTGCTGCTTCTGTCTGTTATGATTAACTTATAACTGTTAAGTCAGGCCAAAACTTAAAAATAATGCAAAAAAATTGAGACTGAATAATCCGCCACAACATTCTAATTGATAATCTCAAAATATCCAATGCCATTTCGCAACAAACAAGAAATAAGAGAAACTAAAACACAGACTATGGCTGTTTCTTAGCAGGTCATACAAAGGTTAAGTCCAAAAAGTTGTTAAAAAAAACAACGTTTGCCTGTAATAATTAATGATATACAGACTCACTTCCGCAATGATTTCTAAAACTAATCCTTAAGATAAACAAAGCGTACAGCAGAAAAGATTAGCTCTTAAGGTTTGAAACAGTCTCCAGAAGCCTATAGGAAAGAGCGTGAAATCAGTTTCCAGCATGCATTAAAGGCATCGTACTGTACACACTAGACTCCTCTGCAGGCTTCAGTTTAGACAAAACGAACCTCAGAAGGGCCTTAACAAAACCGGATCTTCAAAAGAACAAAATATCATACATTTTTTCTCTGCTCCTCAGATCACTCCATATCATATGGTGTTTGAGGCTTTCCAAAAGCACAGCCGCAGCTGCCACAAAGATTAAGAGATGATCTGCTAGTCTTTTGTGTCATGTTACTAAAAGGCTACGCTGCTTTTGGCTGCATGCCTAAGATCAACTTAGACACTCTTCAGACAGATAGAGTAAAGCTGTGGTTCCACTTTAAGGGTTTTGAAACAGCAAAGGATTAAAGGGGAAAAATAAAGATTTTTAAAGCATTAACATTATATGTACAAGTAAATTTAAGGGTGTAAGTCCTTGATACCACTTTAAAAGTTATCGGGCAACACGCAACCTCGATCCTGTCACTTATCCACACTATTATTTGTCCACTACCTTTGGAAATAGGACATAATTTTGTAGACAAGCACTAAAATTGATTAAATGGAAACATACAGTGGCATCTAAAAAAAATATGATCAAGGAGAAAAGAGTCTACCCTGGATTCCTCCGCAACTTCCAGTTGATGCTTCTCCACACTTTCTCAAATCTGTAACTGCACGGGTAAGCCGATATTTCGTGCATCTATGGAAGTCCATTTGTGCATGTTTATGTACGAGGAACACTGGGGAGTAAGTGTTTTTGTGAGCAAAGTGTGGGTGGGGAAGCATCAAAAAGGCCAAATGAAGCACTTCCAGTACCACTGAGAGATTAGATGGCACACACTAGCTTGAAGATATCACTATTGATTTCCCTTCTCTTTCTCCCATTTCTCACTCTGAGGGAAAAATAACTTCATTACTGTTCTAACTGACTCATCGCCACACGGTGAGAAAGAGGCCATATATTTTCAGGACGACCCATCTGAGAAATGCATTTTCTCATGACATGCAGCACACGGTCTGGCTAATAACTCGAAGAAGGAGAAAGAAAAAAAAAAAAAAGCAATTTGTTTTTGGGGGACAAGATCTACACAGGGTCAACAAAAAGTAGCGTTGGCCCCAGCTGGTTTGAGGCTAATGAGTTTGTTGCAGTTTATTTTTCAAGTTCTTTTACAAGAATGATAAAATAAAATTCTTGTTCGTATTCCTGTCAACTATATTGTAACAAGAATGTACACAATGTTTCAATTCCAGGATTTTGTGGTAAAGAACATAATGCAATTCACCGGAATGCAACATAAAAAAAAGAAAAAATTATGTTAGCTGTACAAAAAACAAACAAAAAAATCATTCTTATTATTCATTAAACCAAAAAGTCTTTTAAAAAAAACTGTCATACATGAAAAGCTATCAACACATTCAGCAGCATTAGGTTATGAAGTGTCAGAAAAGGGTCACTTTTGGTCTCTGGAGTCATGTAAGGAAACTGGCCAACTCCACTTTGCTTCAGTTCATTCAGATTTACAAATGCGTTTATTGGCAGAGCTCTCTGAAGAGAATCTGCAACAGCATTTCAAGCAGGTTCAAGCTTAGACCCTCGTTTAACCCTTGCCGCCATTCTGCTTCAGATTTGCTTCCGTGTTAATTATTATCCGGTTGCAGTACCCAACATTTATCCAAGTTACAGACAACACATTGACTGCCAGGTTTCCCAGCTTTTGTGTCAGCAGAAGCACCAAAATTAATATCCCAACTAATTATTGTACTTGCTATTTGGAATGAGGCGGTATTTCTGATTATACGGTTTGGTTTTCTTTGGATCGTGGCCTCAAATTATATAGGTTCAAAGGGCACTGACCCACATTTACTACTCAACCTAAGTTGAAACTTTGGAAAACGTTGCCCGTGTATCTACATTTTCATATTTACACGGTCATATTTGTATCTGTCTCTCCACTCCATTTTGGTTTACAATACTTCCAATTCAAACACTTCTATACATAACTGGTATATTTTTATACTTAACCTCTGTGTGCAATGTAATTTGCTACAGGATGCCTTCAATTTCCCTCTGGAATCAATAAAATATCTATCCATCTATCCATCCATCTATTTATTAATCCTACAAATGCCTGCAGAGCCTCAAAGGTAGTGGCTTTTGGAGTTTGAATGTTATGTGTTTAAACATTGAGGAAAATCTGGTGAGACGTCTGCAACAAAGAACATTGGTACAAAATATTCTAAAGATTTGAGTAATCCTTCTCCAAAATCACTGATTTTAAATAGTTGGAAATTATTTCAAAACTATTCTCAGATTACTGTGAAACAACATGATGTATCCAAGAACTGAATTGTTACCTCAAATCTTTATGCTCGAGAGAAGCAAACTGGCAAAACTGCTGCTTGTAGAACGCCAGACAAACTTGCTGATAAATAATGAATCACAGGGCCGACACTTTTCCGCTTAAATACTCAAGAAGCAGCAAGGGTGCGTTCATTTCTTGACACACCGCTTTTCTTTGTGGGAAATGTATTTTTACTCATTAATGGTGCAAACTTAAAACTCAAACATGTTACAAAAGCCAAGTCAGATTTAATTCATTTCACCATTTCAACAAATAAAAATCCATGGCTAATTACTTTGCATCCTCCTTTTTCCATTATTATTATTATTATTATTGTTATTATTTGACCCGCTTGCGTTTCTGGTAAGCTCCAAGAAAAAGAAAGAAAGAAAGAAAGAAAGCAGGCAAAAAGTTGGGTGGTTCCGCTTTAACATTCAAATACTACATCCATATTTAATTTTTAATAGAACAAAGTTCATGATTAATGGAACAATTTGGAGCAGTCATAAAAAAGAAAAATTAAATTGTATCCCACAGTGATGTCTCCCTCTTAGACTGGCTTTTTCAGCTCTTTCATTATTTAAGCTTTACATAAAACATCTGCCCCAAATCCTGTAACGGTGCTGACTTCCTGAGATTCATACGCACACGCTCACAATTATTGCTCCTTCATATAAAGAAAACAAAAATCCATATTTTTTTTCATTTCAGAAAAGCTTTAAGGACTAAAATGTTACATTTTTACCCTTACACCTTCTTTATAGATGTCATTTTAGATATAGACTTATTATAAACATTTTTGTAGTCGTTTCTGTGAAATGCAGAATGTGAAAGTGCAAAACTAACAATCAGATCATGTTTGTCTACAACCTTTGACCAAATAATTACTTTCAAAGATGCAGAGACAAAACAGGTGACTGAAATTTAAATAAGCTCCTGATAAAAAAAGAAAGGACTGGGGAAAAAAAATGAAAAAAAAATTATTTAACAAACAATTCTATCTTTTTCCACAGAATCAGAATCAGGCTTTATTGGCCAAGTATGCTCACACATACAAGGAATTTGTTTTTGGTCACACAGATGCTTGCAGTGCACAAAAAATACAGTAAAGAAACATTTGTAACATTTAGCATGTGTAATTTATATTGTAAAAAAAAGTGCAGTTTTGTGCAGTATAAAAACTATAGAAGTTATAAAAATATATAAATAAATTGTTCAATTGTTCATGAGAATAATGGAAGTTGGAAAAACTGCTTCTCCATAGCCTGGTCGTACGGGTCTTCATGTGGCTGAAGCGTCGGCCTGATGGAAGCCACCGAAACAGGTGACGGCCAGGGTGAAACGGGTCGGTGATGATTTTCTCTGCACGCTTCCTGGTTCTGGAGGCATGCATGTCAAGCAGTGCGGGCAGCTTTACACCGATGGTCCTCTCTGCAGACTTGATAATGCGCTGCAGTCTCTTGGTGTCATGTTTTGTGATAGCACTGGCCTACACTGTGATGGATGTGGTGATGATGGACTCTATGATGGCTGTGTAGAACTGCACCATCAGCTCTTGGGCTAGGTTGAACTTATTCAGCTGGTACAGAAAGTACATCCTCTGTTGAGCCCTCTTGATGATGGGGCTTAATATTGTCAAAATATGATTCTAATCAAAGTTTAAATATAAATTCTTCACTCATTTTCCTCTTTTTTTAATAGTTTCTCTTTCACAGACAACCTACCACCTATTATAGGACGTCTGGATAAAGCCAATAATCTGCCTAAACAAGTCTAGTCTATTTATAGATCACTGTAGTAATGGATAATCAGTGAAACTAATGATGTAAAATATGTATTCAGTGGCTATTTTTTTCTCCAATATTTTTTTTCTCCAATATTGTTTCATTAAAAAACTAATAAAATCCAATTAAATTCCTTACTGTCCTTGTCCACAGCTGATTTAGATTTAATTTGCTGAAACACTCAGTTGCAGTGTTAGGGATTTGACAAAAAAAGAAACCGTGTGCTCGTAACAATTAGTATTGCTTTTCCAATTTAGTGCTACTCCAATTTAAAGTTTTCATTTCCTAATAATAAACATCTAGTACTAAGTTTAGTATATACATTATTTTCGCACTATAAGGCGCACCTAAAAACCTTAAATTTTCTGAAGCCTTTGGCAAGAAAGGAAGGGGGGCTACCTGGTTGATTCTGCCAGTAGCATATGCTTGTCTCAAAGATTAAGCCATGGAAGTCTAAGTAAACACGGCCGGTACAGTGAAACTGCGAATGGCTCATTGAATCAGTTATGGTTCCTTTGATCGCTCTACCATTACTTGGATAACTGTGGCAATTCAATAGCTAATGCATGCAAACGAGCGCTGATAGCGCTTGCTATTGCTGTGTCATACGCTGGTTTAAAATTATTAATAAAGTTTGACTGACCTATCTGACATTCCCTTTAGCCCAGCTCCATTTAATGGATGCATAACTTAACCCCAGCCTCTAATGTATGGCGTAATTTTTGTGCCACCAGGTTTGCGAGCACGGACCTATCTGAAGGAGCAATAATTGTAAACGTGGGTGTATGAATTTCAGGTACCCGGAGACGCGCTCAACTCCGACTGACCGCCCGCTCCCTCAGCTCACTCTGCTCGCGCTCAGCTCTGCGTCTGCAACTCTACATTATATGCAAATGAGCCGCGCTCCCAACTAATCAAAGACTGGTCTTTTTCATCCAATCAAATAATTCCTTCCAAATACACAGTTGATTCATACTCTCAGACTCACTAACATTTCAGCAGAGCCGCAAGTGCAGACACAGAGCCGAGCGCGAGCAGAGCGAGCAGTTTGTCAGAGTTGAGGGAGCGTCCAAGCACCTATGAGCACCTATAGCTCCGTGCGCACAAAACTTGGTGGCACAAAAATCACGCCATACTACTGTAGCATCTACTCTATGCGCCTTATAATGCGGTGCGCCTTATATATGAAAAAAGTTTTAAAATAGGCCGTTCATTGAAGGTGCACCTTATAATGTGGTGCGCCTTATTGAGCGGAAAAGACGGTATTTAATTTTATTTTGTCTTTAGTTAAAGTATGAATTTTTCAAGAAAAGGAAAAAATAAAAATAAAAATCCAAATTAGCTATATTAACCCAAACGGACTATAATGCATATGCGACTGAAATTGTATTGAATTTCTGAGAGTACGATAAACAAACTATCAATGATGCAACTAGAAGACAAATTACACTTGTTTATATCAAATCAATTGGCCCCTTTTGCTCGGAGCTCTTTGCAAATGTTCAACTCCAAGCTTTGGTCAATCTTTTATTCCCTTTTCAAACTTATTTGGTCAATAATTTCGATGTCACATCCATTTACATGTTGTGCAACAACATGTACACAATTTCTAATAAACCACAAGAGTGCTAGTAGCAATCACATGACCAAGGAAGTAGCTTGTGAGTTTACATTGATAAGCAGTTTCCACAATGCAAAGGTCAGAGTTGACATAAACGTCTGCTTTTGTACTTTCCTACCCCCACAAACTCCTTTGCAAAGGTCATTTTTGTACGAGGAGCAAGGCTTCTGCTTGATTGAAGGCAAAACTGCATATGACTAAATACAAAGTAATGCTGCAGCGCCAAAGGTTGATGTAACATGCATAGAAAAGCTTGGTTCAAAAGACAAATGGATTTTTTTCCATACTGTGGCCATCTTTGTTGCTTGACAACATTAACGTTCATTATCCTTAAGCGCAGAAAGGTTTTCAAATCTGCAGTATGAGCTCCAACAACTTAAATGCTTTAAAGGAAAATTTCGCACAATATTGTCAGTTTGATTATTAGTTTATAAAGGTGTAGATTTAAACACTGTAATCACATAACTGGAAACATTACAGCAGATTTTTGTGAAGAGTGCAATTAGCGGAGTTTACTTTTCAGTCACTGTTGTATCTGGAATCGCTTTGTCTTCCACTCTCCCTCAGGTATGTACTCTAACGCTTCCACTATTATCCACTCACAACTTTTCCCAACACAAATGTATTTCTTATTTCACTTTAATCTTTTTCATGTCTTACAAGTCTTTCTACTTCTCTACAAACAAGTATATTCAAATTTTATTAAAATCAAATCAAGAATGTTGCCATGAACACATTAATTTCTGTAAAAACAAAGGAAAAAAGATTAAAAACCTTATTTGAATTTACCCATTTACCACTATTTACCACAAAACGTGGTAAATAGTGGTAAATGTCCCACCCGTGTTCACGTAGCAATAATGATCCTGTGTTTTTTCATTGACATATTTTCGATCTGCCCCCTAGTTATCTTAGCTTCCCCATTGAAGTTTCTCTAGAATATTTTATAAATTGGCCAAAACTGAAACTATACATAAGTTGGGGCTCAACTCCAGAGTGCATAGTAACAGTGCTGCCCCTCCCCAACATGTTTCTGGATACCCCTAAAAAGGTGAATAAAATAGTTCAAATCTAAACTTTCTAGAAAGATAAGCAAATTTGACTGCTGTTATTTTAGAAATTAAAGAAACTCCAGTCAGTCTTACTATGAGAATGCCATTTTTAAATAAACTACGGGCTTAATGTCTATTAAGCACCAGAATGCAAACTTTACCTCCCACCACAGCTGAACTGACCGGCTCATATCAGCTTGTCATACCAGAGGTGTTCCGGGTATTCGGAAAAACTTTAGAAGACCAGGAAAAACTGGTTAGCTACTTTATTTTTGACCAAATAATTTAGTTCTTTAACAAGTTATCAAAAAATTATGATGATTCACTCTCAGCTAAATAAATGATTATGTTCCAAACTGGACCTTATGTACGTGTTTTCACAAGGTCGACTTGGTACAAGGTAATAAAATAAAATAAACACTTTAAATAAAATAAGGTGCCTTATTGAGACCTTGTTGTGTTGGATCAGTCAGAAGGATTAATATGAACTCATTATCAAAAGAGATTACAACGCAACAGGGTTCACACGGCTGATTAAGACTTGGGCCTTTTTTTTTCTTGGGTATAACAGAAAACAGATAAAGGAATCTTTAAAAGGACATTGACCAATACATAAAATTTTTCTTGATATTACAAAGAACTCTGTGGCTTCAGAAAGCAGATGAAGGGATGCCTCATCATAGATGTTTAAAAGGAGGATAACTTCACAACTACTTTAAATGGAAGCCAGCAGCGACGTTAACATTTTCCAAGACGCCCCTGAACCTTTTTAACAGAATCTTAAGTGCTCAATGGGGAAACAAGGGAAGTTTGATTGTGCGTAGATCGGCCGAAGGAAGCGACGTCTGCCAAAAAGGGAGAAAACAATTACAGTAACCACTGAGTAACCGTTTTAGGAACATAAACAAGCACAGCTGTTTCATTTCCCTATCCTCACGAACCTAGTATTTCTACCATTGTTTGGGTCCTATACAATTGCATCACACTGGGCAAAAGGGTACTCTCCAGAATTGTACAAACTAAACCTATTCACATGTATTTACCTTACAGACTTTGACATGCTGTTTCCAGGTAAAGTCTGGGAAGGCACAAGCAAGAACAAAATGATTTTCCTTTTATAAAATTCAATGTATCGATTGTTTTTACAAAGAAAACAGAATAAATCTAATATGCTTATACCGTTACGAAAGGAAATATCAGGAAAATTGTACAGAAAAAAAAACTAAAACTTTTCCTAATAGGTTAGTTAAGTCAACTCAAAATGTAAAATTCATTATTAAACATTTAAATTGGAGTAGCCTAAGATGACATGCGCAAAAAAAAACAAAAAACAAAATCTGAGAAAAGCAACAATAGGAGGGGTTAATGTGAACTGAAAGCTTAATGTGCCCAATTATCTTGTTTAAATCATACAGTAAGTTAGCGTGACTAACTGCGTGAACAACTCAACGGCTATGATTTGCAATGAATTTGACTAGAATAAAATTGTTATTTAAATTTAAACCTATTTCCCAAAAATTAAGTAGTAAAACAAACAAACAAATCTGACGTGTTTGTGAAACCTGATGACAATCGCATTAATACACTGTAGCTGTGCACGCCTGAGCAATGACTGTTAACGGAGAAAATAAATCTAAAGCAGCCAGAGAAAACAGAGAAAACAAAAAATATAAACGCATAAAAGGATCAGAGATGATGTGACAAAGTAGAGTTTTGCTCCAAAAAAAGAAAACAGCATAAAAAGAGGAGTACAAGACAGATACTGTAAATAAAGCTCTGAGAGAATCAGGCAAATTAACATGAAGGAAAATAAATGCAAATATATGCAGATTCCTTCCATTAGCCTTTACTGTTATTTCTTAGCTTGAAGCTTTGGTCTTTAAAATTGCTGGCAGACAAACAGCGAGCCGTTTAAAATTCATGGAACATTTTTTCCCCCTGAATTTATCAACAACAACAACAAAAAAAGTCGTCCACAACCCCTTGCATATCCCACTCAAACACGGTCCATCTGGCATTAGTTTGCCCATGATGCACTTCCCATAACGGATCGCTCACCCACATAAGTCTCATCAGTCTCTTATGTCTGCTTTGATCACGGGATAAGAATTACCATAATTTAAAGGAAAGGCTTCCTATCAGGTAATACTCACACAAATGCTAGACATATTTCAAAATAAGCGGGGATAAAAGAAGAGGAAAGCACACATTACTCTCATAGATACAATTAAAAACACTGTAGTTTGAACTTCGCCCACACAAAGAACCACTTTCCTCCCATTTCCTTAAAAATGTCCATGTTGTATTTCAAGATTTAACAGTACTAGCGTTTTATGTCACAGATGTCAACCTGTAGTTTTTCAAGAACAAAAGCCACAAAAAACAAAACCCCTAAAATATTCAAACGTATTTGAATTTGATTTTGTTTAGACCCAGTTTAGAGATTTTGTAAGATTTATTCATGTAAATCAATGCAGTTTAACACAGTTATGATTGAAACAGCTGATTTAAAATTGGCATTTGCCAACAGTGACAATTTTCGTGCAGTAAATGTCTCAGACTAAATTAGAGGGTAAGCGGGTAATGAGCTGTCGATCGTAGCAAAACTTTAAATGGACTTCATTTTTAAACTGCCGTTATTGTTGCCTTACTAGAGGAAAAATCGAGCTGCACAATTCTCAAACAAATCTCTTCATTTCCCCCTTTGCGGTAGCATGACTCAGCCCGTCTTGTTCTCTCCGAATTGCCAACCCAAAGCCAGCTGTCCACTGGCTTCTCTCTGCTTTTGTGAATGACAATGATTTGCAGTGAGGGGGCACTGAACCACAGACTGTGGAGGAGTTTCTTCAAAATCTTCCAGGTTCCTTTCTTTGAGACCATTCTGTGTTAAGTCCATCCACTCCCTCCATGACTTCCCCCCTCCCCTGTGCACTAAACTCCTTAACCAACTCCCCATTCTTGCTCGCTGAGGTGTTCACTCTTCCATGGTCCCCCTGTTCTGTAAAGAGACGATGCCTTCCCACAATTCTCCGTGCTTGGTGCTTTTAAATTCCACAACAGGTGGTATTTGATGAGGGAACACAGCTTTTTTCCAGCGTTTTTTTTTGGGGGGGACTTTGTTCAAATGCGGCTCGATAGCCGTTTGGCTCCAGCAGTACCAGAAACTTAGTGGTATATGCCAAGTTAAACTTGAAGCAGAAAAGTATTTATAAACCCTCATCTAATCAACTGTTTGACCTTATTGTTACTGGTTTTCTAGGAAACACAAATACCACTTATGTTACCTACAGAAATCAAGTGGGTATTCAACTCTGACGTTAAGGTCTTCAAAACAGATGGTCAAAATCTGCTCAACTCTTGACAGTCGCCCAAGAATAGGACATGTTTGGTGACATGGGGAAAAACCAAAGAAGGGCAGTAATGCAGGGAACAATGAAACAGGTCTACTGCTTGCTCCATTCTACCATTTCGTGTTATCACAACAGACGAGCCAGAGGTCTCAGGCTTCCAGTTGCATTTTGTACAGAACGGGGCTGGACTCGACATCTGGGTAGTGGGACTTTCAAGGGTGAGCTAATCAACTGGTATAACCAGCAAAGAGAAACAAAGAAATAGGGTAGTACTTTTCAACTTCTACAAAGGGTTTTTGAACTCAACAATGGAACATGAAAGGTCCCTGTAGATATGTAGGTTTGGATTTATTTGGATTTTAACTCCAAGATCTTGCTGGAAATATACCAATAGATAGAACCAAAGACCCTTCACATTTACTCAACCCTCTCAGATTCTGTGCCTTCTCAACTTTTAACGTACACCCAGATTTTCAAGGAATACATGCTTGGAGAGCAAACTACTTTAGTTATTATGAATTACCATCTTCCAGTCAACTTTTGGGTCTGTGACCTTCCCCATGATACTGTAGGCTACAACATAGCTGTGCTAAAAAAGTATTTTTTACCATTGTACTTAGGCAATATTCACATTTTCTGAGAATCAGATGTGTGTATTCATTTGTTTTCACTTGACTAAAGAGGTCTTTTATATTTATTCAATGCTCCAAACCAGATTGTTTCAATGAAATATGAAATTTTATAACCCATAACCTCAGCTGTTCTCAATGAAAATTTATCCCCCCCATCTACTTCTGCTAACGATGACATCTTAAGCCAGCATATGTGTGACCTAAATTTATCTTGAGCTGTGTACAACGCTCAATTTTTTATTTTTTTTTACTTGGAGTCTGTTGATAGTTGTGAGAGGGATTGTGAGCCAAGAATGGCAAATGTCAGGGTGAATCAAGGGATTACACTGTATTGCTTTCTGAATTCTACTTCTTTCTAGCAGAGGAGTGGTAATCTCCCGCAAACATGCCGCATCTCGTCTGATAGTGGCTTAGTTCTATAAAGATCAAACCTTGTGTTGCCCAGCGAGAAAAACTTGACCAGCCAGGTGACACGCCTAAAATTTCACTAATTCCGAAGCGTCAGCTCAGCCGTACCACACTTAACTTTGATAGAAAGAAGAAAACAGTGTTTTTTCTAATAGGTGCTGTTTTGTTGAACAGGATATACACAGTTAAAAAGTTATCTGCAACAGTTCACACTAATAGTCTTAATTTCTGAAAAAAATCTCAATGGTTCCCCGAGGCTGCTGGAGACCATTTGGCTCCATTCTTTTGTCAGAGCAGTTAATGCATAGGTAAGGAGGCATATACACCAATACAAAACCATTCAAATGATTCACTACTATAACATTTCTCATTTTTACACACAGTGTTACTGTCTTGAATTACATGGTAAATTCCATTGTTGACTCAGTAGATAGTCATTATGGTCCATGACCTAACACGTGATTCCAGGCAAATAAATATAAAAATCAGATTTAATATTTATTTATTTATTAATCAAGTCTATTTTTCTTCTTTTAAAATATGACAAAGGTAAATAATAGGACAAAAGCACTATAGGAAATGCATCACTACTGTGTGCTTCATTAAAAATCAAGTTACAGAACTGTAGTCGAGGCAACATTTTGTTTTATACGTCTATAATTACAATATCCTTAAGTGTACTTAGAAATCCTGAATAGATTATCTGGAAGGCTTTACTCTGCTAATGTTCATAATAATAGAGTGTGGATGTGTGTGTGTGATTACACTTATCAACATCCTGGTCAGTTTAATGTTGCAAAAGCAGTTGTTTAACTAAAAGACATAAAATAGCATAAAACAACAATAATGTCTTAAACTGGCAGCAATTTGTTTTAATTTTTAAGTATTTTGATAAGCCACTAGCTTTAGCCTCATGTAACAAAAACACTACACATAAAACAAAGACGCCGATATCCATGCAAAGAGCATTTGTACATGTGCAATGCTTTTCTATTCAGCTTTTTATTCACAAAAATGCATCTCTTTGGAGGTAACAACATTCCAACATTGCCCTCCTAGACCCGTCTGATACAGCAATGTTAAAAATGAATACAAATATAGATGCTGACTAGAGTTGCACGTTATGTTGAAACACAAAATATCTGTCTCTGCAATTTTGCAATCTCAAAGCAGAGCCTGGCTGTAGTTATGGATAAGAGATAATATTTCATATACAAATACAATATATGATAGAGGGGTTTATGATGCAGATGTTTACTGAACTTCTTGTTTCCCAAAATGCAGCTCATTCTTTAATACATGGAGACCTGTAAAATCGGTTTGTTACGTGTCCTGCGATGATATTAAAAAAGTTAGATAGAGAAGGTCGGTTATTTTATGCTCCTAAACTAACTCTAAATGAAGATGTTTAATCAAAAAACTAAATCAATAAAAAGAACATTCGGTTTGTTTTTTTCAATAAGCTAGGTCATTATTTCCCAGTCTAGCCCTTTGGAGACAGAATTATCGTAATTATTCCTCGAAGTACAGGCAACATTAGACAAAAATAATTTCCACTGATCCTTTTTATAACTAGCAGTAGTCGTCATACATCTGTTAAAATCAATAATTCGCAGGCAGAGACTTTGACAATTCCCCCTTTTAATGCACTGTTCATAATGCTGGACAAATAAAACATTTCAGTTCACAATATTAGTCTTCTCATTTTACACAGTATCCAATTTCCAACTCCACCACTCCCGCAAGCAAAAGTCATAATGGTGTCATAATGACGGTTTTCCCATTTAGCAGATGGAAATGTTGTGAAGCTTAAATTATTATGTAATTAGGCTGAACGGCATGAAAGGTTTGTTGGCCAAAGTATCACCTTAGATTGAAAAACTGAAGCTTAAATAAATACAGGCTCCTGTCAAATAGAGCACTGATTATTTCATTAGAATTTGCTGTTATAATTAAGTTTATAAAAGGTGATTTGAAATCTCTCAGTTTAGCTAATCAACCAGAAGAAAGAGCTCCATCTGCTTAAGGCAGAGGTCGTGAAAAGAGAACACCCCAGGGTAAAACAACAAATCAGGATTTGTAATGAAAAGTTATGAACACTTTGATTATCACGTACATTAATCTAATGCAGCATGTAAGGATCTCCTTATAAAAAGCCATTTATTGAAAGCAGTTCTGAAGAAAGACCTGAGTCTTCGACATCTCTGCCCACACTCTCAATGCATGTTGACAGCAACAATACAAGTTGTAATAGCTAAGCATTCAGGGATCGAATTAATTCACCCCCCTCATAAAAACTTCATGAATACACTCCAAGGGGCAGAATATAAATGGGCTCAGCAGAGGCAGTGCAGAGGAAGCAATCGGAACCATCAGCTTTAAATATTGATATGATCTGGGTCACTCAGCAAATTTAGACCCTAAAACTGTGACACAAAACATACTTTTAAGACAAACATGTTTTGTGCACCCAACAGATTTTTTTTTTTCCTACTAAAAATAATAGCAGGTATATCTCTTAATCTCCACATATATTTCCAAATTCCGCTTTACGGTGGATATTAATAATCAAAGTAATCTCGTGTATGAGGCACCACAAGAGAGACATCCGAGTAAATATGAAATGTAATTGAAGCTTTGTGGATGCGTTGCAATGCAAGCCAGAATTCACTTAGTATTCCGGATGCTCTTGTATTCACCCCATCATGTCCCGTTGGTAATAACCCAGTTAGGATCGTATCCCACTTGCTACAATCGCTGCTCTAAGAGTTTAGTTATTATTTGGTATAGTGAGGCGTGTAAACACTTCAGCCCAATTACCGCCGTGATTGGCGATCAGCACAAGAAGTTGACAATGTTAGTATTTTGAAAACTATTTACTCATCATATGAATTTGAATATTGCTGCAAAGTGAACCATCTGCTGTGTTAATACAATTCTTTTGCGATATTGTATTAACACTGGAGAAAAGAAAAAGATATCAGTTTGTTTTGCCTTGTGCAAACTTTTAGATCAGTGAAATGTATGTTGAATTGTGAAAGTAACAGGCCAAAAATTAATGTCTCTTTATTTGATTATTTTGGGTTTTCAACAACATCTACCATAGAATTTGCCTACAAAATGTACATTGAGGGATAACTGTGGCTCAGTCGGTAGTTATGCTACAATAAGCTGGCTGTTGGTTCCAGCTACTTCCTATTCACATGTTGCTGTGTCCCTGAGCAAGACACTTAATCCTAAATTGGCTCCTGATCTGCAGATCGTTGTATAAATGGGTGAATGAGAGTACAGCGTAAAGGCGCTTTGAGTGTTCACTACAACTAGAGAAACCCTATACAAGTACATTTACCATAACCAATACTGCTGGAGATGCTAAAATGCCACTGAAATTTTACTAAAACAATAAACTCTGACTTTATTCAGCTTTTTTAGGCTGTTTACGGTCTCTTACATACCCACCATTCCATCGCTCTAGGGGCTGTGGACCGCAACCACCCCAGTAGTTGAGACCAGTTGTATGGTAAATCAGTGCCGAAATACAATTTAAGGGCCACTTACAAAAATATATGAATAGACAAAATTTCAAAGAAAACAAAAAAAAAATTATCTTCAACCGATAAAGCTACCAAAATAAGTTTTGCAAGTGTAATCCAAGGAAAAGCGAAAATAGTATACAAATTAAAAATAACACAAGTCGAACATTCTACCTGCATGGTAAATTTAGAAAAATCATTCCATACTTAAGTAAAAGCCATTGTAATCCCCTGTCAGCCGTTGTAGTCAGCAGTGGCAAAACGAGGGAGAAATTACTTCCACATAGGGATAGGAAGGTTTGAAGCGCATTTCCCCTTTGGGGGGCGCCACATGGATCAGTGGTGAAGTAGGAACGCCATATACAGAGGATACAGTCCTCAACATGGTTGTCTTCTGTTCAATTTTCCAGCCTATTTGCTATGGTTCTTCCCTTCTCTCTATCCGCTTCTTTATTCATCTACGTTTGAATAAAGATCACAGGCCCGATAAAATCCATCAAAAAAAGGCACACTTTAATGTTTCAGAAGATTAATGTTTTGTCTTATGGAAATCCTTATTCAGTACCACAAAAAACGGCAAGAAAAAGACAATATTATTTACCCTGATAAATATGCACGACTAGCCAAAAAACTCCAAGTAAATAGACAGAGTATACAAATATACTTTTTTAATTTAACATATACACTATGAATTATAGTAAAACACAAAATATCTTCAAGGACAAAGGCAACAGATAAGGCAGGAGAGGGTCCTTTAATTTCTCTTAGGTACGTAATTCCTGCTTGGAGGAAAAAGAAAATGCGGTTTTGGAGCATTAACTTCTTCCTCGACAGTTGTCCCTGTGCTTCTTCGTCTCTCTGGTTTTCTTTTAGTCTCTCAGTCTTGTATTACACACCTCCTAATGGCACCAAACTAACCAATGATCCCTGGAGGAGTCCTCTGTCAGCCAAGTGCCTGATGGTATTTTTTCACAACACCCCTCCAAATCCTAAGAGAGGGCAAAGAAGCACCTTGATGATATCACTGATATTAAGTTCCAGAGAAGTCATCGCTCACCGTGTTGAGGGCAGTGGATGGGGGTTAGCGAGGAGTGGTTGGCTCGCCAGATAAAAATCTCTTTCTCAAAGAGATGACCTGTGCTGCTAGGTCAACATCCTCGGGAGCTAACTGGTCCGAGGTATTTTTCAACCCAGGAAAGGTGTTAAGACGTTGAAGGGTGTTGTGGACAGAGTTATTGAGTTACTCTGATAGGAAGGGCCAAGGTCTGTGTTTACCCAGGTCCCTAAGGCACTTATAAAGGCAATAATCTGGCCAGTGGCTCTCGTCTTTCTCCCAACGGGGCCTGGTCTGCATCAGTGGCGCATGACACCTGCCCTCTCACACCTGACTGTGGAACAACAGTTAAGGACTGATGCTGTTAAAGCCCATCAGTCTTCTCATGATCCATTACCACTGGATTGGGCTTAAATATAGGGTGTCGAATCCAAGAAGGAAAGGATTGAGGCATTTCACTCATCACTGATCGTGCTTTTATTGCACAAAATAATCCAATATTATAAGAAAGACATTATCATCCAATTGTAATTAAAGTAATAAAAACAATGTTTGCCAAAGTCTTGTCTGGGTGCCAACTTGCCATCTGATGGATTGCCATCTGATTGGCAATCCATTGCAAGTCTCCATTTGTGTCCACTAAAAGTTGCCTTACAAGTTGTCATACAAAGTGCTGATGATGATCTCTTACAGCATAGTTATTCCTACTTTTTGCTCTTCAGAAGAGCAAAACTTATAGCCATGTGTTGTCACAGAAGCGTCGCACCTATAATAGGCTTAGGAAGTGAAAATGGATTAGGGTTTAAATCCAAGGGTTTCCTTCAGAAAACGGCATAGTGCTCTAGGGCAGTCCACCGGCAAACCAGTCTTAAAATGCTAAAAGTTGACAGGAAAATTCAAAAATATGACTTAGGTGGTTATTCCTTATAAGAAGACATTATTTAAAAAAAATAAAGACCAACTGTAGTCTTAAAAAAGGCAAACTCGAAAAAATCCAATTAAAATCTATTTTGACCAAACTTTTTATTTATTTTTACTTTTTTTGCATTTCAGTTAAATTCCTAATCATCAGACAGTTAGTAAAACAAAATATGCAATGCTGTTTCCACTTTAATTTAAAGCAAATATCACCTAAAATAGATAGGTTCTCTTAGAGTACAAAATTCAAGTATATATCTGAACTTCTCTAGTGTCATAATAAATCTGTATTTTGATTTGCTAATTGTGATTGGTCATTTAACCAAGCAAATGCAGTATTTGCAAGGAAGACTGCAGATTTGGTGAAAAAGACTTTTCTGGCTGTTGGTGGTGGTGGTTATAGTAAATCTAAAGCTTGGAGACCAGTCTCAAACACAGAGCCAAGTGCGTGCCAGAACATGACACATATTATCCTTATTTCACATGAACAATTGTGCTCACATCAGTCTGAAGGGGTGAAGTTGGTGGCACAAATATAATGTCATATGTAGAAAGGTTGCTCTTATGACGTGGTAGCATAGCTGCGACATGGCCATCGCCAACATCGCAGGACACTTCCATCAGTCAGGTGATTGACTAGACTCTTGGTCTCATCCACTGCAACTTGCACTTCTGAAGAAATTTTATTTATTTATTTTTTTTAACATTCATCTTTTACTTTTGGCTTTACTCTGTTAAGTTGTAAGCAGAGACAGGCAGAAGTTACATAATTCAGGCAATTAAAATAGAGGAACGTTTCGCCAAATGATTGAGTTAAGACACTTAGCCTGAAGGCCGACCAGGCTTATAATACACTGGGTATCAATTTTAATAAATTTCTTAAATAATCGAGGACAATTGATACAAAAAATAATATAAACCAATAATGATACCCCAAAAACCTCCCAAAAATTCCCACCTTAAGTTAATTTTTTGTTATTCACTGTTAAATGATGATACAGGGGTATCAGGGTGGCTGAAATAGGGGAGTCTGACGTCTACCTGAAATGAGAACAGGAAGTGCAGAATGGTCCTGGTTAGCTAATCAGAAATATTTACAGATTTTCATTTTTACTACCTAAAGTGTTTTCATGCAGCCCCTCTATAGCCAAGCTCCCAAAGGCAGCTCTGCTTTTTATAATAAAGTGCAAGTCTAGTTATTAATGACTTTCAATGAAAGGAAACTTTCCATTGCAAGGCAAAAAATTTTGCAGAGCCACAATAAAATTAAAAAGGATTTGAAACAGCGGCCCAAACTTTGGTTACTTTAGGGTAAAAATAAAATAAAATGACATTTAAGAACTTCTTTCAAAAAATATTCTTCCCTTAAACTGTTAAATGCAAATACAACCTGCAATCTGAAAGACTCAAACCGTTTGAGAAGGGCATTGAGGTTCACCACCAAACACGTGCAAACAGCACAGTAGACATAACATTCAACTGCTGCAGAGAGCGGAAGCGTCAAAGAATTTTAGTAATTTACGTGATCATCCCCCATTCTTTAAAAAGGAGTGCTTTTGCTTTAATTGCTCGCTAAATCAAAGCAACTGAACATTTCTCGTCTTCTCTGATCAATCTGACAAATTGCCTAATGAAATAAAAGCTTCAGGGTTCTCGCAGGCTTTCGCAGGCCTTCTCCCCTCTGGCCTGTAAAAATAAAAGTTGGTGAAATGTGGAACGCTAAACATTCATTATGGAGAGTCTCATTTTACTGAGAGGCTATTACAGCAGCATCATTGGAGACGCTTTCATTCCCTGACAGTTATTGACATTCTTATCTATAAAACATGCAGGTTACTTTGAGATGTATCTGTAAAGTGCCAGTTTGCTCATTTGGCGATGTTTGGGGCATGTAACTCCCTGGTAGGCAGCTCCTGCCTGCTGGCCTCTTGCTGTAGACCCGACAGGGAGGATGCTGCCTTACAGTCATAAATGCACAAAGAAAAAGACAGAAATCCTGTCGACTAATGGGGTTTTAACCTTGGCACACAGTTAAATATACTTAACAGCATATCAAACCACTTATTGATTCCTTTCCACTGAAAGATTAAACAACATAGCAGAAAACTGACAAATCCAACAATACATCTTTATGTCAGGTGAAGAGCGTTCTTTAAAATTACATTTTAGGGGGATAATCTCTGACTACTAAAAAAAAAAATTGGGTTCATAAAATGAGAACAGATGTTATAAATGTTTCTGACATAAAGCAGGAACGTTCAACAATCTTTTTTCTCCCTTAGCAAGAGTAAATGTGCTCTAAAGAATCTACCATCAGTGCAGAATAAATCAGCACAGTGTTTGACTAGTTTACATGCCTTTTTTTGTATCTCTTGGAGAAACATTATTTTCTCACACATAAAGGGTGGGACATTTATATGGACACCTAAATAAAATGGAAATGGTAATGTGACATGTCAATGGCTGTAAACAAAGACAAGCTTCTAAATAACTCATGAAAGAATAAAGTTACATTAAAACAAAGCACTCCATTGTTTTTCTTGTGAAATTCTCAGCGAGTTTGATGTGTCACATAACCCTCTTCCCATTGAATAAAGTTGGATAAAAAATGGCAGACTTCAAAATGGCCGCCGTGGTCGCCACCAATCTTGAAAGGTTTCACAAACAGGAAGTTTATATCACCAACTATTCCTATTTTATGTAGATGTATCCATATAATTGGTCCAGCCTTTACTT
Source organism: Orestias chungarensis (assembly GCA_032876305.1). Lineage (NCBI taxonomy): Eukaryota > Metazoa > Chordata > Actinopteri > Cyprinodontiformes > Cyprinodontidae > Orestias > Orestias chungarensis. The sequence goes on along the minus strand of JAVLVB010000251.1, from coordinate 3,625,648 downwards.
TTACCTGGTTGGTTTCACATTCACACTGTACTTTCAAAGACAAAATCACTTTCAGGAAAGTTGAAAAAGATGCTTGTTAGGGAAACCATTGTGAGAAGCTGCCCGGTACGAGCAGCAGGTAGTATGACAAATTTAAATATTTAACCAAAAACAGACCCATAGATAGATTTCAATTAGATTTCCTAATTGAATTATAAATATATACAAGGAAAGGATGTTACATAAGGAGGAATGTGCCTTGGTCATTAAAATGCAAAGACAATTGTCTTCAATGCAAAGTTTAATTGGGATGTTATAGCATACCACTTTTTTCGTCACACGCTCCAGAAAGTCTATAAAAAATGTGTTAAGGCTACTTCAATTATGCAACTGAGTTGTTAGCCAGACCAAGGAGAACCAAAAAGAAAACTGCCAAGACAACTAGAAAATTTGTACACTACCAAGTTAGTGTGCCGATTCCAGAGGAGTGAATGCTGCAAGTCAATGACTCGATGCAATGTATTGGGTCCATAGTTTGGAAACCTTTTTTAAACTGATTTGTTTATGATCATCTATGAGTTGAATGAAATTATCTTCTTGTAAATTTTCCTGATTCTTGAAAACACCAGCAGTCTGTTCTAACGGAATGTATCCAGTTTGCAGAGACCAGTTATTTTGCCATTAGTTGCTATTGCTGTAAACTACTGTCGCACTACACTACAAAAGTATTATATATCAATTTATACTTCATGCCAAATCATATCGGGTAAGTATCAGCATAAAAAAGATCAACTGCATTATCAGTATCAGACCAAATAAGAACAGGTTGTATTGTGAAGTTATTCATATTCCTATTACTTGCACAGTGCTTCTTAAAAACAGTCACTCATTTCATCCACAACTACACATGCACATTTAAAACAAGTTCTAATCAGTTGCACATCTATTTAAATAAGAGAGTGCCATTTTTATTACCTGCTGAGTATTTTCCTATAAAGTGAATTTAGCCGTACTGTACTATTTTTTTTTTTACTCTACAGTTCTTTTTGTGTGTGTGTGTGTGTATCTACATGTTTGCTGTCAATTTGCTGTTGTATTAATATCAAAGGCCACACAATAACAGCACACGTCACACACTTACTAAATACTGCTTAAGAAAGCCCACTTAAGTAGTATTTGGGAAAACAGACCTATAACATAGAAAATGATACCTTTTTCCTGTCAAGCTCTTTAAAGAGCAACAATGGGAGTCGGACAAGCTAATACTTGTTGGTTAACTGGTCAGAATAAGAGAGGTAATACTCAGACTATTCACCGTTGCGCTAAACCTCTTGTACAGTGGTGGTGATGTTAAGATAATGGAAACCAAAGCAAGAACTAATGATAATTCTTGTATCTCAATATTTCAGTTTATGTAGAAGGGTTCGCTACCTTATTAGAATACCTTTAAACCATTGATTTAATACTGGAAGCTTGGATACATCTAATAGAAAGCTAGAAAAATAATGATGCAGGTTATTATTTGCGCAAACTCCTATTCCTCTGCATTCTTTGGTGTCTTTGATTATGCGTGTTTTCATAGAAGTGTGCCGATAAGACACTGCCACAGAACCTGATTTATTAACCATCATCACAGAATAAAAACAACAGATCATCAAACATAGTACTGTCTGACAATCCTTTAAAAAAAACATTGGAACGGAGAGTGATCATAAGAATATTCAATGTGCAAAAATCTCCTTCGACAGGTGAGAATGATACCCAAATGAATATATTATCTGCATTAAATATTGTCCTAATATCAAAACCCCAAAAAGCTGCCATAAATGTTTTACTAGGAAAGAGGAGTGATAATGAATGAAACATCCAGACAACAAATTTAGCCAGGAACTGTGGGTTCTCATGCACCATTTAGCAGCATAAAGCACAGCCCCATTTTCTTTTATGAAGATTAATCTGCACAATTTTAAGACTTTTTCCATCAACTCTGTGGGTGCGGAAAGCACGATAACAACCGTGAAAAGCAGTCTGTGCACATACATCCCTCCTAGTTCTCAACACAATAACATGAAAGAACATGTTTCTCCAGGGAGAAGCTTTTTAATAGCAAACTTTGGAGAAGTAAAAAAGGAAGAAAAAAAAAAAAAAAAGGTGTATCCTAGCAGTCCATGCACGAAAAACGGCTTTGCCTCTCAGGCAGTGCAAGTCGATGAGAGATATGCAAATCAGCAGCTTAGAAGAAAACATCTCTTTTTAGAAGTTGTGATTATCAAAAAGAATAATCAATACTGTAGCATTGCTGCAAACAATACTGAAATGAAAAAAAACTTGCTATTATGTTAAACAATTTACTTTTATATCTTCTGAATAGGAGTAATGAAGAGCAAAGTGTTTTCAAAGCCGATGGAAAGAAGTCAATGAGACTAAAATACTTTTAAGTTCATACTATACAACAGTTTTTCTTTTTTTTGATGGTATAAAACAATATGGCTACGTGGGAGAGGAAAGATTAATCAAATGGGGAAATGAAGAGCACTGATAACGTTATACACGGAGAGGAGCTATCATCTTTGCAGAGGCAGCACATCCTTGATACATACAGCTGAAACCTTATTCTTCAATTTGGTGCTAAAGAGTGCTACTCTCTAAACGTAGCCATCAGGGAAACAGTTTCTTCACCCAGGTCGTGTCTCTGAAGAACATAATGCACACTTTAGTGTATAGTCAGCTATTCTACTTTGAAACAAATAATTTTGTAAACATGCAATTATTCTTACTCCTTATAAAAATGGTTGTTAAACACAAGTAGACATTCCGTATTTAATCTAAATGTTAAGTTAAATGTACTTTGTGTGAATGTTGTTGGTAATAGTTTATTATTACTATTAAACCCTTTAAAGCAGATAACTATAATTTCTGCATTAATATTAAATGCATTTAGGAATTGAATTTGCAGCACCTTGAATAGAAATCTGCTTTATTTCTGTTTTGATGCACAAATTGAAATAATCTTGTACTTATGTCACTTGGATTTAAAATACCTACCTCTGAGATTGAACTAAAACCAAGAATCTGAGAGTCAGGCCTCAAAGAAAACCAGAAAGTTTTAATTAAAAGGCCTGGTTAATCAAACTCCTTAAAACCTAATTCCTTAATATCCAAATACCTTAAAAGAATCCTAGAAAAGTAACAGTTTTGCAAAACAACCAGGACACGCTAATCCTAAATATTTGTAACCTTGGAGAAATCTAATTTCCCACATAGGCATTTCTAGTAGTTTTTTTCTTGCATACCAGGCAAATAACTGCCATTAAAAATAAATAAATAATAAAAAACCCAAAGTGTTAACATCTACATATGTTGACACAACACAACAGACGGTTGTGATTGAGACACCAGCTGGTGTTTGGAGTGAAAGCCTAAACCTAGTTTACCATAATAAAATTCACAGAGGGAGGCGCTCCCCAAGGCATGTTGCTTTACTTGCCTTCTTAGCACATCCAAACCTGAAACACACGTTCATTTTGGGACAAATACAAGATCTCCCGAGTTGCTCTACCAAAGTAGCAATCTATGTGTTTGCACAGCTTCTGGCCAGCTCTGCTGACAAACCGAGAATCCACAGCCAACCTGGACGTGTAAAACTAAATTAATAAATTTTATCCTAAAAGCAAGTTTGTGTTTTATAACCATCTGTGTGTCGGTTTAAAATTGGCTTTACTAGAAACATGAGACTGGTAGAAAGAAGAAACACCCCAGCCGAATATTTTGTGACCAACACCGAGCTCTGGCAAAGAAATGGCTTCTGCCTGTTCGGAACCAAATTCCTAATTCTCAAACTTCTACTTTAAATTCAGGTGTGAACCGACTTATACCTAAACAATTATTGCCATCGCATCAGATAACCAGCTGACACTTAACCGTCTCAACTAAAAGTCTTCAGGCTTGTTACCTGAAGTTCATCCCGTTGTAGATTTTGGGATACTCCAAGCCGGAATATCTCACAAAATCTTAATTTTCTATTACATAGGTAACACACCTTATACATTGGTGTTTACCAAAACACAAGCTTTTTTCTTTTCTGGTTTACCTTGTAGTTAAACCTTTCAACAGCAATCCCCAGCAAAAGTAAGAATTAAAGTATTAGAAGTATTAAAGTTCCCAGTTCATAAAAAAGAGCAGTGTTTATGAACATGACTAAACATCTACTAGTACATTACTGGTCGCACTGCACTACATGAATTTTTTTTCTGAGGTAAAAAAAAAAGAAAAAAGAAAGCATATCAGACAAACCCATTAGGTGCAGGTAATACAAGGTTTTATGCACTACTAAAGTCCAAATACCACATAAATCTCTGCCTCTCTTCCAATCCTGACCTGCCAAAGTCAATTACAATAGCTTTGAAGTACTAATTGGCTCATTTTTAATTGAATTGTCTTTTAAATGAAATAAAATGGAAGCTCTTTCACAGAGTTGTATGTCATCAGTCAACAAGAGCTTGTCTAATACTGAAGCAATGCACTCATGTAGGGTATTGGATTTCACGAGCCGTTAAAAACGGCCGCCTTTCCAGATCTTTCATAGAAAAAGATGCAGGAATACCATTTAGTTTCTACATTAAAACACAACAAATACATGCTGTCCTTATAAGTTCAATTAGAAGTCAACTTAATAGCAACTGAATGATGAATTATTGTTTTCCAGGTACAAGCAAAGCTGATATGGTGCAGTAAAGAAATCATTAAACTAAACCATCAAACAATTGTGTCAATGTAAGAAAAGAGTAACATTAACAGAAAAGTTTAACGCCCCTTTCTTTACAACTTCTGTTGCTTTTCTAATATCTGTACACGCAGCATGTTACTTCAGAAATCAAGATTTAGGGAATTGGTTTGCAAAACATTGAGAACATAGGAATATTTCACTCTTCCTGAATAAATTTAATCCGCAATACAGTAATTTACAGTCCATGAATAATTCATCAAGGACTGCATGACGGCAGTTAGTCAGATTAACCGAGACAACAGAATATTCAAATGTAAGGTGAAGGAATATCGTTTTGATTTTGTCAGGCGATAGTGTTTACAAAGGATTATGACATCCTTTTAAAGAGAGCAGTGTAAAGAAGGCTTATTTATCAGGTTATCAGAGGATTAAATGTTGATATGGGACAGACTGAGACTGTAGTAATGATGACTGGTATAATTATCCACGCGTCTCATCTCCTACTTCCATCCCAGTTTTAAACTGCATGCTTGCAAAGGCCAGATTTATTTTTCCAGTAAATTCCATGATAAGCAGCTTCATTGTTTTTAGCTGCATGTCGCATCGCTCACTGCATACTCCGAACCCAATAAAGGTTGAATAAAAAATAATTAAAAAAAACTACTTTATATTCAGTCTCTCTAGTCAAAGCATCTTCTAGAACATAATAAAATTACTGTTATCTGCTGTAATGTAATGCATTTCATTAACAATATGGCAAAGCCCCCTGAGACAGTATTGCCTGGAAGATGGCCATGTGGTGCATGATTATCTAGGGAACAGGAAAAATTAAATCTGCTTCGAGTGCACAGCATCCCTTTCCTGTGAGTCCTCCGTCTTTCCCAACATCCGTCTAATTCCTGTTTATCATTTAATTCCCACACCTGACAGCTTAAGTGCCCCTGATGTACACCGCGAGTCCTTGCTACATAGTTACAGATCCATCCTTATCTCAATCTAAACACATATCTTCAAAACATCTGCTTAAAATAACTGAATTTCCCCACTGATGGAAAACAAATGATATTCCTGTTCTATTTATCTTTACACGTCCATCAATACAGAGCAGGGCCACTCCACATGCACAAAAATACCAGATGAACCATGTTGGTATCACCGTCACTTGTCATGTTTCCATTCTATTGTCATGGGAGTTTTGTCATTTTCAATCAACCTTTTCTAAAGCATTTCATCTAAATCCACATAATAGAAAAAAACAATGTAAAAACGCGGCAAATGTTAAATGACTGAACAAAATTTGCATGGCCAAACAACCAACACAAAAAAAGCAACATTTTACATTGCTTGGTTCACGTATGATACTATCTATTGTAAACTCCTGCTCTGACCAGTGTAAGTTTGGTTTGGTTCTACTCGATTTTGGAACATCGCCACTGCTGTGTGTTCCTGAGTATTGTGGGCATAAATATAGCCAGGGAAGAAAATGTAGATAATGAGTGCAGGAGCTGTGGTCTGGTTGCTGCTTTAATGATGGATGTTTGCAGGGAACTGCATCAAGGTAAAACCTGGAAGTTGTGATTCTGATTTACTCAGGTAAACCCAGATGTGGCAGTTTTTTGTTTTTGTTTTTTTGCTTGAATATGATGAAAACATTTTAGATTAGATTAGTTTGCCATAAGACAGCTGATTGGGGAAGAACCAATTAAAGGTGCTGCTGTGGAGAACACGCTTCATAAAATAAATACCAACGGTGAACATGGATGTTTATGTCATTTTATTGTGCAACCCTAGTTAAATGTTTCTCCGGTTTAGCATAAACCTACTGCAGGTATCCAAATCTTTACTTTAATATATAGTTTTATCTACCTGATCAGATGTAAGAATCACAAAAACAATCTTGGTGTCTAATTATGCTTAAATGAATACGGCATCATAAACACTACAACAGAACCAAATCCTTAGTTTTATTCCCCACAACAACACAATCTCACCCACAGAACTGAGAGTTCAGCTGCCTCAGCGGTGTCTCTGCTTTATTGGAAACCATAATCTGCTTTGTTTGTGCTTGGAAACAGGGACTGAGATTCTATTAAAGAGATACAATAGTTGCCATAGCCAACTGATACATCAAGGGCCAGTGAAATTACAGCCCTTACTTAAGTGGGTTTCACTAAAGTCACTTATTTGTCCATTTCATCATGCTAATGGCAGAAGCCATCATCCCATTATGGCTCCACAGCTGAGCGAGGTTAAACAAATGCAGTTTGTTTGAGGCCGCCTCGGTTCCAAGTCAGGTTTCACTGTTCTTTCCCCAGTAGATCACAACAAATAATCACCTTGTCTATAACTACTCTATATATGCAACCCCTTTGAACTCCCCTGCTACATTAACCACCTCTGTAGCAAGGCAACTCAAGGCACAATGTTTCCTTTATCACTGCTTCTTACCAGAGATTCTTGACATGTAGAACTCTTGTAAAAGTGAAAGCTATCCTGGTCTTCTGCAAAATGTGAAAAGTCTCGGCTCATTTTAGAGTTAGCATGACATTTCGGATCTAAACTGACTCATACGTAGGAGGTTATTACCACAAGAACCACAAAAGAGATTAGCAGAACACAAGACGTCCCTGCAGGTTGCTGTAAAATTCTGCAATAAATAACAGTGAACATACTTGTGCACGTCCAGGGCCACATAAGTCCCCGTTTTGGAAAACAAATCGAGTTCATTACTTCTTCTTGTTCCCAGAGTTGTAACATTAAAACACACGACCTAATAACGCAAGTAATACCAAATAAAAAAAATAATTACACCCGGACATTTTGCGCACAGCCTCGCCATTTATCATGTGTCAACACAACGTAGCCTTGTTTCTATTACCGTTCCACTAAACAAAGGTCTTTGTATATAATGAGTCTACATTCTCTAAGCCCCGCAGTAACCACACAATCACTTATGTCAACACAAGGGAAATCCATTTCATCAGGATGTCCAGTCAGTGCTTCATTACCATACATGGGGGGGGGGGGGGTTCCCTGGGAGCAGCTGCTGATTAGTGGAGTGCA
>JAVLVB010000251.1:3591470-3613281 GCA_032876305.1 Orestias chungarensis | reverse complement strand
ATATATATAAATATAAATATATATATATATATATATATATATATATAGCTTAAAGAATTCAGTTCATTCAAAAGAGGAATGAATCCATAAACTAAAAATAAAACGGATTAAAAGACAAGGTTATAGCTTTTCACTACCAAATATTTATAATTTTATACTCAAAGTACACCATGTACATGCTGTAGTTTTACACGTTTGGACTGAACCCACATAATTCTTCGCCATGATAATCTAGAAAAAATATGTATACGTTTTTCAATAATTGACCTGCAGATGAAGTAATGGCTGGTAGTTTTCAAATTTTCAGTGCATGTCAGCTCAAATCTCCCCACCAATCTGGCAAAAGTATGTTTTGAACCACCTATAATGTAACTCCATTTCTTTAATCTGTTTTTGCTGATTTTTTTTTCAGTAAAACGTAGCAAAAAAATTATTTGTGAAAATGCCATTGATTGGCTGTACCTTTAAGAGGGCAGATAAAGAGGAATGTAAGCCCTTCACAGTATATTTCAATGCATATTATGTTATATATTGTTCCCATTTATTTAAATAAGGAGATCTGAGCATTTTTAGGGTGTTCTGAGATTTTACTTATCAATTTACAGGCAGTTGTGGTCGCTAACACCAATAAATACAAGGGCTGCACCGTATTCTTCTTGCAGTCTACAATTTATCAGTGAAACCCGTGGCTATAACGCTCATTTGAAGCAAAAAATACTGGATCATTCCATCTGACGGCAAACTAATCCAAAGATGGGTTCCCGGCGAGGTTAGGGTTGGGTTAGTGGTGATTGTAGTTAGAGTAAAAGGCGTGCTCTTGGAAAATGAATTTAAGTCACCCACAGTGATGAAAAGAGAGCAGAGTGTGTTCATGTGTGCACAACAGCAATCCCATCTTTACACCACTGCCAGCAGAATGGAAGAAATAAAGAGGAGGGAGAGAGAGTAAATTGCACATAGCCGGCAGCGAGGAGGTTATGGCACAAGGTGTGAATCTCCAGAAAGACTGATGGGCACATTGAAGCAGACTCCCCAGGGGCTGAGCATGTGGAGCCGCATGTTTATGGCTGGACAGAAAACCTAATGTAGAGTTTGTGGTGACACGTTCCCTTCAGAGGAGCTGTCAGATTGGCATTTTATTACCCAGGCACAATAAGTGAAGAACTTTTGTTTTTTCTTAGTATTGAAAATGTAATGCCAGTTTTAATGTTCGTGTTTAGTTCATGTGTTTTTCTCCTTCACCAATGGAGGAAAGAAAAAAAATCACCATCAATCCATCATATTTAGCCTAAACCAGGACTGGCAGTCTAATAAGGGAGACCGAGAGTTCCCTCATGGGAAATCCCAGCTGATTTGTAGGCCATCCGATAAACATGGTCACCTCCCCATATCATGGGTCTCGTCATTGTGGGACGTGCATGAAACACTTTACCACGTTAAGCAAGCATCCTAACCAGAAAAGGAGGCACCTCAACCGGCTCCTCTTAATGTGGAAGAGCAGCAGCTCTACGCTGAGCCGCTGCCGGATGCCTGACTTTGTCACCATGACAAAGAACCTGAACACTGCGGAGGAAACTTATTTCTTCTGCATCTGTGCACAATTTTCTTCTTTCAGTCACAATCCACAGCTGATGATTGTAGATGAGCTGGAATCTAGAGCGACCGATTAGTTAAGAGCTTCGCCTTTTAGCCTCATCTCTTCACAACAGGCCGATACACCGCCCACCACAATCTCTCGCTCCCTTTTTTCCCCTCATTTGTAAACACCCCACCAAAATACTTCATTTCCGTCACTGGCGCAGGACTTTGACCTCACAACTGTCCGTGTTGACGTGAAGACGATGGTGTCAGACCTGCAGGTTCTTCTTCTCATCCTAGGCTCTACCCACTGGAATAGCCTCAATTTGCAACCACGACAGGCACAGAGGCAGCGAAAAGAAAATATTCCACAATAAATAATGCAGCATTCTCCCATAAGGCTGATGACACAGGAGCTAAACTTTCACTATAATTTAGTATACAGTACTTGTGCTTCATTCACAAGACTCAGTTATTAGAAGAAAAAACTGCAAGCAACACTGAGACGAACAAGTAATTTAAACCAGCAAGTAAAGACCATTAAATGGGGGATCCTTTTTGTATTAAAACAAAAAAAAATTAAAATATACACAATTGCACAAATTATTGGATAGTTTACTATACACATCAACTCAGATGGCAGCCATATACGCTGTAATATAAATTTGGCAAAACAGCAGCAACTATTTCAGGCTGGAAATGTTTAGGACTGCGTTTATGAAAACATTTCACCAGTCTTTCTGGAGAGCATGAAGGAGGCCAGGCAGTAATGTTGGATAAGAAGCTTAATAATCGTCTCTGCTAAATTCAGCGATAAAAGGTACTCTAAACAGGTTTATGTCAATGCACTGGACAGGCAGTTCTGGTTCCACACCAAATCCATGTCCCTCATGATTATTAGGGCTGCAACTAGCGACTATTGTAATAGTCGACTAGTCACAGACTATTGAAACGATTAGTCGACTAATCGGACAATTTTTTTTTTTTCTTAAATTTAGCATGAAATTGCTTTAGTTATGTGGAAAATGATAATAAACAAAAGAAAGATGGGTATTTCAATGAAATATTTATCTATTATTCAACTTTAATGCTGATTCACATAAAAAGTAAATAAAAATGTCCTATCTGAAACCAGTTAGGCCCAGTGCTCAGTCAGTATAGATGTAAATCCAAAAATAAATAAATCTCAAAGTTTTTTTTTATTTTTTATTATTATTAAATAAAATAACCAAACATTTTTTTCCTGTAAACCAAGCAGTAGCAAAACAGTAAACAAAACAAAGTGCATTTTGTGAGGTACGTTCAGTGATCAACTGCAAAACAACTTTACAATTTTCAACAGTCTGAAATCTAATGGTTTTAACCACTGACTTTGTAGATACAAATTCAAGTTGTAAACACGGACTCTTGAACTGGCTATCATCCGTTGAAACCCGGCACCATCGACCACAAAGAGCGGCCGGATATCATAAATCAGCATCTGTAATACTGACTCAGTGAGGACGATCATCCGGTTGTGAGGTGCACATCTTCCTCTTTTTTAGAAAGGAGTACATGGTGGCTCACTTCGTCGGACTGCAGCCATTTTATTTAAAATACGTTTGTCGGGCATAATGTTGAAGCTGTCTTTTAAAGCAAGAAAAACGCTTAGAAAATGTATGTTGTACACCAAAAACAAAACGTATTGGTGTGAATTTTGCTTGAATCTTACCGAAGCGACTCAGACTCCGTTTCAAGTGCCCGACATGCGTTCTTTATAAAAGTTCGTTACGCAACGTCTGCTTTGCAAACCTTGCAAGTACTGATGGGTCGGCGCATGTGTTATTCCTTTGTTTTGTTTATATTACATGTTCATTCACTAGGGTCACTGTTATGCAGGAGCATATGTTTTTGGGGTTTGTGCTCTTTTTCGGTTTAGGAGGAAGTGCTGTTAGTTCGCAGTTCTTGGTGGCATAAAGTTGATAAACAACAAGTTATTTTTATTGACTAACATTGGTAGCAGAGGATGGTAAGTAACTGAGCAATGGCGGCAAAAAGGCAAGTACTGGCGGCAAAGTCCCCATCAGAACACTCAGCAGCCCGGAACAAACCCCCTGGATAAGTACGGACGTCGGTCGAAATGTGCAGTGTGCCAAAGTACTTTTCACTTGGTTAAAAACTGTCCGCACAAAGCTGATAGTGTTAAAATTGCTGATGATACAAAAAATGTGGAAGAGTGCAATTTAACTCTGTACACCAAAGAATCAACAGAAGCAGAAATATTCATGACAGAATGTTTTGCCTCGGCAATAATAGACACTGCTTGCACTAGGACAGTTTGTGGACAAGCGTGGCTGGATAACTACAGTACTGTATTACAAAAGAAAAGTGTGAAGACTATGAAAGAGACAAAAAACACAAAGTCACAGGCCCTTCAAGTTTGGAGATGGAAAAATCATGTACTCCATAAAAAAGGTAAAGATACCTGCTAAAATTGGCAACATAAAGTGTAATATAGAAACTGAAGTAGTACCTGCTAATATCCCGCTGCTTTTGAGTAAAACCTCATTAAAAAGGGCAGGGACCGTTTTGGACATGGAAAGGGACAGTTCAGTGATGTTCAACCAGCCTGTCAAACTGGACTTTACTAGCTCAGGTCATTACTGTGTGAACATTGTGGACAGTGAAAATATAAATTTTATTCACTCTGACAAGCTATTAGAAGCTACGGAGGAACAAATACTGACTACAACTGACAAGATGAACGCCAGTGAAAAGATGAAAGTTCTGGAGAAACTTAATAAACAGTTTGGACACGCCTCTGTTGATAAAATACAAAGACTTTTGACTAATTCTGGCAACAAGGACACAGAATGTTACAGCCTGCTGAAAAAGGTCGTGATCCAGTGTGAAGTGTGTCAAAAATATTGTAAGACCAAACCAAAACCTGTTGTCGGCTTACCATTGGCATCTACATACAATGAAACCGTTGCTGTGGATCTGCACGAACTTGAACCTGGGGTTTGGTACCTACACATTATTGACCAGTTCCCCCGTTTCAGTGCTGGTAGTGTTTTAACCACCAAGAGGTCTTCAGAAATAGTCAAATGTTTTATCCATGATTGGATCAGTGTGCATGGCCCACCTCAAAAGTTTTTCAGTGACAATGGAGGTGAGTTTAATAACGAGGAAGTGAGAGACATGGCCGAGAACTTTAATATTGAAGTTAAGAAAACACCTGCTTACAGTCCGTGGAGTAATGGACTGTTAGAACGCCATAATCAAACTCTGACGGAGATCCTACTGAAAATCAAAGCAAGTACTGGATGTGACTGGAGCACTGCCATGGACTGGGCCCTGATGGCAAAGAACTCTATGCAGAGTGTTCATGGATACAGCCGACATCAGCTGGTGTTTGGGCAGAATCCCAACCTGCTCTCTGTATTAATAGACAAAGCTCCAGCTCTAGAGGGCACCACCAAGAGCGAATGGGTTGCCAAGCACATTTCAGCCTTTTGATAAGCAGAATGTTCAGAAAGGATACACAGAGCATTAAAGAAACAGCTGCGGCCCAGAGACGAGCAATATGAAACTGGAGACAAAGTCTTTTACAAAAGAGTGGATTGTCCAGAATGGAAAGGACCAGGAGTGGTGATTGGTCAACATGGTGCACTTGTTTTTGTTAGACACGGAGGCATCTGTGTCAGGGTGCACCAACTCAGATTGAGAAAAGTTACTCACAAAAATGAAGAACATCAGATTGCCTGCAATGAGGAGAACAATCAAGGACAACATACAGTGGACATCATTGAAGGGAATTTAGGAGGAGACACTATTGCAGTAAATCCTGAGAATCATCATTTGCCTGCTCCTGAAAATGCAGAGGCAGAGAAACAGCATAATGGGAACACCATCATAAAGACGGGTAAAATTGTGGCATTCAGAAATGCAGAGGGTGTCTAACAATTGCCAAAGTGTTGGGGCGTGCTGGCAAAGCAACTGGGAAATACAAGAACTGGTTTAACCTGGAGCTGCTTGAGCCTGCAGAAGTGGCTGGCAACAGTGAATCAGCTGATCTGTCACAGTTGGAGGATCTTCACGTCCAGGCAGATGCTGAGGATACGGATACGCACGAGGATGTTTTTGTGAGTAAGGACATTTCGTTTGATGAAGCAAAGAAAAATGAAATAAAAGGCTGGAAACAGAACCAAGTGTTTGAAGAAATTGAGAACAAAGGACAAAAGTGTGTCTCCACTAGTTGGGTGTTCACTCTGAAAGAGACTGAAAATGTAATAATACCAAAAGTTAGACTTGTTGCAAGAGGATTTGAGGAGCTACAAGTTTCTGACCTACAAAAGGACTCTCCAACCTGTGCCTCAGAGTCACTGAGATTCCTGCTGGCAGTTCTATGTCAAAAACAATGGGAACTTCACTCTATGGACATTAAATCTGCTTTTTTACAAGGAATGGAACTGTCCAGCGACATTTTCATCAAACCTCCCCCAGAAGCCAATAGCACAGGTGTGCGTTGGAAACTGAGAAAATGTGTGTATGGTTTAGCTGACGCTTCACTGTATTGGTATAACAGGGTAAAAAGCATCATGGTTGAAACAGGAGGCATAATGTCTAAGGTCTACCCTGCAGTTTTCTATTGGCTGGATGAGCACAAAAATGTAACAGGTGTACTTGGTTGTATTTTGATGATTTTTTATATGGGGTGGTTCACACATGTTTTCAGAGTCAGTCATACCTCACCTGAGGTCGAAGTTTAATGTCGGTCGTGAAGCACACAATAGCTTTTCCTATGTGGGGGTAAATCTTGTTACTGAAGGTAAGAAGGTACAAATACACCAAGGAACATACATTCAACACCTGCAGTCCATACACCTCTCACCCTCACGAGCAGCAGAGTCAGCTTCACCTCTCACTGTAAAGGAGACTGAGCAGCTTAGATCTAAGAAAGGGCCAACTTCTGTGGGTGGCGAGACAGAGCAGGCCTGATGTCATGTTTGATGCTAGTAATTTAGCATCTCGTCTCAAACATGCTACAGTACAGACCATAAATGAAGCAAACAGACTTGTGTGTAAGCTCAAAGCCAAGTCAGTTGAATTGAATTTTCAACACTCTGGGGAAGACAGTAACTTAAAGATGGTTACATTCACTGATGCATCCTTTGAAAATCTTTCAGATGGGGGTACTCAAGGTGGGCATTTCATTGCTTTGATGGGTGACTATTGGCGTTTCTCTCCTATTTCATGGCAGTCAAAGAAAATCAAGAGAATTGTCAGAAGCACTCTAGCAGGTGAAACACTTGCTATGTCTGAGGGGATTGATACCGCCATTTTTCTTTCTACACTCTTTTCTGAACTCAGTGCTGGTAGTACTGATTGTCCTCCACCTATAATCTGTGTAACTGATAATTTCTCTCTTGTTTATGCACTTAAGTCAACTAAGTTTGTTGTGGACAAACGGTTACGTCTGGAAATCAGTTCAATTAAAGAGCTGATTCCAACTAAGAAAGTTCATCAATGTTGTGGTCTCAAACAAAAGACCAACTCGCAGACTGTTTAACAAAGAAGGGAGCATCCACAACCTCACTCCTCAAGGCTCTTTATGAATGACTTTGGATTGTTCAATAAATTCAATCAAAAGATGTTTCACATTCTATCACGTTGAAACTGTTCTAACAAAATCCTTAACGGCTGTGTTTTCTCATCAGTTGTAAAACATGTATATCTTTTTTGTTTTTTTTTAAGAAATGTGGGAGATTGTTATTCCTTTGTTTTGTTTATACTACATGTTCATTCACTAGGGGCACTGTTATGCAGGAGCATATGTTTTTGGGGTTTGTGCTCTTCTTCGGTTCAGGAGGAAGTGCTGTTAGTTTGCAGTTCTTGGTGGAATAAAGTTGATGAAGAAACAAGTTATTTTTATTGACTAACATTGGTAGCAGAGGATGGTAAGTAACTGAGCAATGGCGGCAAAAAGGCAAGTACTGGCGGCAAAGTCCCCATCAGAACACACCAACACATGTATCAAGCTCATAGACCAAAACCCGTGTTGGTGTGAGAATTGATTTCAGCAAGTCATGTGACCAATACAGCGACTGTTCATAAATGACACTGAAGCACCAAACTGTGTTTATAAGGAAGCAAATCTGTCAACTGGATGCATTTGCCAAAATAATGCTTGATCCTTTTCGGAACAACGTCAATCATGGAGCCTCAATGCAAATAAAAGATTTCCGCCATGTAGGACCATTTTGATCTTACGTCGGAAAATAAGGAAATTGTTTTCATTTCGTTCTTTCATCCGATTCTTTTCTGCTTCTACTTGATCTATGATCTATCTGAATCCAAATTCAGCTGAAATGGACTCTTAGTAAAAAAAGCGTAACAGACTAAATTTCAAAACGTTGGAAAAACGTGTTATTTTGAATAAAAATTTGTGAAGAAAAACCTCAGTCCACAAGCATCCTCATTTCAAACAAATTCACTTAAACTTTCACTTTATGGTTCATGTTCACATTATTTATTGACTGTATCTAAGAATATCACATATTTTCAATTTAACATAAGATATGAAATAATACAATATATAATATACAATAACATAAAATGAGTTAAATGTTATTGTTCACTGGTTCATCAAATCAGTCTTTCTACGTTACCTGTAGGGATTTTAAAAATGCTTCATGACGCCTCATCTACCCATCACTACTTGCAAGTAATCTTTTTATTCGCTGTATCCAGGAAATAATGTTCCCAAACTTTAGAAGTTTTTGTACGCGTTGCTACTGTGTTGGACTCCGCCATTTCTGTGTAGGTAACCACTCGACGCTATTGTGAACGTGACTCTCGGCAGATTGTAATTAGGCAAGATGCCACACTCAGTTGGAAAAACACGTCTGGCGACAAAAGTCGACAATGGAATTCATGGTCGACTTTTTCTATTATTGATTTTTGTCGACAACATCGACGAATCGTTGTAGCCCTAATAATTATGCAAAATTGTCCAACAGGGTCAAATTTTAGCAAAGGTCTTCTGCAACATTATTAATTAAAAGAGGCAAACCTCATCCACCTCGGGCAATATTCCAAAATTAACTACAAAAATAAGCACCTCTGAAAACCCATCTGCACACTTTGCATTGCATTTAGTAATGTAAAGTTTAAATGCAGCTGTTAGGTAATCAAAATTCTCAACTACATTTCATGGGAGCTGTATTTGGCATGGACTATGGAGAAAGTTGCCCATTTCTGTGCCTTAAGCTCTGCAGTTCCTGGTATGTGAGGCTTTTTTATGGCCTTGGAGTTTTATCCCCAACTGCATCCACTGACACCAAATAATTGCTGAGGAAATTTTACAAACCGACGTACTGCACAGGTGGCATCTCAGCACGGTAATTAAATTCCCTAAAATCCTGCAGCTGACCCGGTCTTTTATAAATATTTGTAAAAGCAAGTCTCTACACATAGGTTCTTCACTTCAAACACATGTGGCCATTTAATTTACTTGAAACACCTGGATTTTGTGAGTGGGGTGTATTTTGCAGATCCATTTGTGAATCGCATGTAGGAGAGAGGGGGAGATATTTGTTCACCCTTCGGTTAAATAAGACGGCTTTTACGTCAAATAGCAGAACACTGATGGTCAGTTCATCACTTTCTGGGAGATACATCCAATTTTAGATGAGATAATCTGGGGCAATGTGGGGTTGAGAGGCACAATTAGGGGCTTAGCTTCAACCCAAGAACTCTACATTTTTCAATTTCCTTTCTGCTTGTTTTCGGTGGTATTTTTCATCTCAATTCCTCAAAAGCTAAAGATATTTGAGCTTGAAAGACCTCCATGGCATGACCCAAACAACATGGTATTTTTTTTTTAATTTATTTTAAAAGATCACTTTAAAAGTTTTGCGCTTAACTGTGCATGATTTTAATTAGTTCTTGCTTGGATCAAGTTATTGCTAGTTAAGTCAAATTCTTTTACTACTTAATAAATGCATCAATAACATTAAAATGGGCACAGCAGATCTCAAGAAACAACAAAATCCCAGAGGAAAATAATGATTGTTGCATCCTTAACAATAATGGTGGTCAATTAAACGATTTTCTTTCCTCAGATAAGCTCCATGATAAACTTTTATTAGGATTTCATTACACACAAACAAAAAGTGTCGTAAAAGTTATTTCAAAACTGCCACTAAAACTTGGAAAAGCATTTTATCATCTACGCTGTGCTTAGCGGTGACCGGAGCAGGTTGTTCAGGCAGGCTGTATAATAAATTATTTATGAATGACTGTATAGGTAAACAACAGTATGGAGACAAAAAGAAAAACACAGAAAACAGTATAAAATTACTATTAAAAAAAAAACTAACATTTTCTCTAGATCCTGGTATTTTAGTCTCCGAGGGTCAATTATAGCCACTCCACTCAACCAACTAAACTCACCTTCTCTCCACCTCTATAGCTTTATGTCGCTCGTAACCACTTTCTCTTTGCAAATGACACCCCTGTGAAAATAATCTAATAAAGAAAGGCACAAAGGGTTTTCTGCAGGAAACATGTTAGGATTCAAACAGTGTAATTACAAAAGTCATAAGTCACCTAAGAATATGAAGTCAGATCGTATGCACTGGGTTTTAAAGTGCTGTGATAAAGACATGAAGAATAGGTAAAGCTATGCCGACTCTGCTCTGCGGTCTATCAGCTGTCCTGCTTTCCTCCAGCTCTTGCCCAGGTGACAGCGTGAGCTCCTCCTGTTTCACCGCCAGCCAAACTAAATTAAGGAGAGTTAAAAACTCAATGAGCCTGCTAATGAAACTTTAAAGGGGGAACATAAAGCAGCCTGTAACCTACTTAAATCTACAGACAGTGACCACATCTGCAACATCAGGCAGGGAACTCTTCATCTCCTTAGCAACCCTCATATTTATTTATTGTTTTTCCAAACTTTATTTTTATTTTTTATTTTATTGTTTTAATGTGGGAAAAGTAAATTGTAAACAAAATTGAACGAGAGAAGAAGAAAAAAAGAAAATGAATTACAATTTACTCTAAAAACATTTTTATTTTTAGGCATTTGAAGGACTAAATTTGATTTTGCCCTCAAATTCCTTCACACTACGCATATGTTTGATTTACTGTGTGAGTGCTTAGCAACATCCAGTTCATAACTCAAAAGATACTTCATTAACTGTAAACAGTTTCTGTAAACAGTAGTTGAAGATGCCGATAGTCATGGGCAGGGAATATGTCCTGTAGCTGTCTGCTTTACTGCAGATTTCAGGGAGTCTCTGACAGAGGACCCCTTGTCTAAAGTATGATGAAGAGGATGCTCAGGGTGGCCAATAATACTTTTATTTTATGAACTTGCACAGCATAAACTCTCCAATTCCCATCTTATGGCATTATTTATCCTTTTGGGTTTAGGCTAACCACCTTAAATTAAATTAGCTTTGCTATTAGAAATAAGAAGATATAATTGAGCCATATTTATTGGACATCCCTGGTAAAGAAGTGCAAAAATCCTTAAACTAATGTTGCGTTTCTGTAAAGCTTTTCCGTTTTATTTAGTGCGAAAAAGCTTAAAAGTATAAAAGTACCGCAGGCAAAATATTAGTAGCATCAAATATGAAAGTCAGGAAATCAGGCAAGCTGTCCAAAGGTTGTTTTTATTTTTCCCTTACAAATGTAAAAATAAATATTTTAAATTAGGCCTAAAACTGTAAGTCAAAATGTTCATCATTTATGTAACTGTGTCATTATTTGCAGTAAATGTCTGTTATTGTCAAGACAAAAAAAAGGCACACAACAATGTATTCACATGCAAATTGTCTTTCGACCAACAGAGAAACACAAAGCTCGCCAAGACAGTAAGTGAGTCTGGACACCAAAGTTTAGAGCCTTCTGTTCCTATCAGTTTTGCCACCGGTGAAAAATAAACCACACTACAAACGAGAATGGAGGATAAGGAAGAAAAAAAAATCCCCCAAATATCATGAAAAACCCACAGAAACCTCTCAGAACCATTCGAAACTGTGATGGTCCGCTAAACAGAACGGATTGCCTCCAGGCCACAATAGAGCTTAATCACAGCCAGGAAGTTTGGCAGCATTAACTGATGAGCTAAACTGCCTTTCTGCACTGAAGCCATCAACTAGCAAAGAAGAAAAAATCATTAACCCTTTACTCTAAAACCATACCCTGGACTTTAGCAGCCAGAGAAACACTAATTAATTTTCTTATATCCATGGGGAGAAGGTTAAGAGAGGTTATAAATATAAAATAATGTTGAAATACCTGGATTTTTTAAATAATACGGAGACTGTAATGTAAAAATGAATCTGCTTGCAAAAGGTTCATCGGAACCCATCATCACTTGTGCGTCCAAGTTTGTTAATTGTCCCCATTTGTGACACTAAAGAAAACAAGAAAAAGAGAAAACTACCAAACACGTAGTTCTAAATTTTCAGTTATGTACCAGACTGGCTTATTTATTTAGCCTTATTTGAAATCACAGACCGCACATCTGTCAAGACCTCAAGAAGTAGTCGTTTCTAACCATCACCAGCAGAGGGCAGCAAAACACAATTTAAAATCCAAGCTGCCCCTACACAAATAATAGCTTATAGTGTTCCTACCAGCATTGACTATGGCATCCACCTCCAGCACGGTGATATCACCCTTGTAGAGAGATACTTTGTCAGCAAGGCCTCCTCCACCTGTGAGCTCCTTCATGTCATCTTCTTTGTTTCTGGCTGAAGTGACAAACGGGAACATAAAGAATTAATTTCAAAGTCCAATGTCAGTTGAATAATAGAAAGGAGCGATAAAATGTGCTTCAAATTACTTTTTTTTTTAAAGTCAGTGAATGTGCAGATGATTAAAAAAAAAACACTATTTAAACATAAAGACAAAATGTCCCCAAAGTAGCACAGCTTAGAAAAATAATAATACATCGTAAAATAAACAGGCAGAAATTTTTTTCAAACAAATATACACAGCATTGGGATTTGAGCACGTTTGTCTTAGTCTTTGACACTTCTATTTCATCTAAAGTCTAAATCTAATCTGAGACTTTATTCATTCAAAATCTGCTGTAATTTAAAAAGTTCATATGAATAGTTTTTCTCACTCACATTACTGTTCTTTCATATTTTTTTATGGCCTAAAATAGGATACAAGGGCTTAATTGGATTACATTTTTACTGGACAAATTAAACAAACTAGGTGAAAAACATTCTTAAAGTTTTAACATAAAATAAATGCAAGTGAAATTCCTTAAAAACAAAAATAAAAAAAATATTGCATTTAAACAGGACATTAAAAATAAACTTTTTTTACTGGTGTTGATGAAAAATTTAAATAAGCTCTCAAGATTACAAAGGACTTGTTTGATTCTTAATCATTTTTTCCCCATTTATGTATATATTCATAGGGAGATACATGCATTAAATTAGTTTAGAGTAAAGCAATCAGACGTGACACTTTAAAGCAGCGCTTCCCAGCTTTTGGTCCTGCACAATTAAGATGCTGCAGCTTTTGAGTAGCTTCCTATTCCAGCATGCCTGACCTGAATGAATGGCTAATTAACAGGCTTTTGCCCAAGCTGCTGCAATGCTGTAAAAGTGAATCAATCATCATTTGTGCTGAAGCTAGTATAAAAATATCTGGATTCTCCCTTTTTTAAACCTTTAAAATTAATTAAAAAATAGCTTATAACCAGATGTAGCTAGGATTCTGTTAAGGACAAAGATTATTATGAAGCCAGTATAACTGTACAGTCTGTGAAGGGTAGCAAACGAGTAAGTTGAGAAATTTTTCAATACCACTATTTGTAAATAAATCCTACAAAAGTATCATAAAAGAAGTCTACAAAACTGTTTTATCCCGTTTAAAACTTTAATGTGAAACTATTTTTTAGAGGGATGGAGGTTTAAAACCTTTTATCTGGCCGTGTAAAAAACTATGGTTCTCGATCAACTTGGATGGCATTCAGCACCTTTAACAAGAACACCAAAAAGTCTCTTACATTTATTTTCCTCTCTCCAGGTTGAAACGTTATCCAGATGTGTGAAACCTTTTCGATAGTCCTTGCGCCGCTCCTCACGATCTACTCGAAGGAGTCGTTCTGCAAAGAAAAAAAGCCCAGAAAGTTTTGTGATTAAAAATCATCTTTCCCCTTAAAAGACAAAATCATTTGTCTTTCTACCATAGAGGCATCTTTATTGTTCACTGGTGGTTTTATTGTAAAATAACAATTTTACTTAAAAGAAAAAGAAAAAAAAAGATTTTCATATGAAAAAGAGTGGCAATAAAATTCCTTTATTCAAATTATATGAACATCCAGGATCCCCCAGATGTTCGCTTATGTTTATGAAGTTGGAGATCACAGTGTTTTTACCGACTTGTTAATTTCTATAACCACTCACCATGGATATATAATCACTCAGTCTACAAGATTTATTTTATGTTTGTTGTTTTAGTCTTTTAAATTTGAAAAACAACCCCCTCCACAACTCGCTGACATTGAAAAACTGTGTCCGTGTCTTTTACTACTCTGTCTGTACTTACCTCCATCTCTTCAATGTCACCACGGACTCTGATTTAGGATTTTTTCTCTCTAGATAGCTTATGGTCAGATTGATAAGTGTTACATTGTGTCTAGTTTGTAAATCACTTTGGATTAAAGCGCCTGTTAAATGCATAAGCATAAACCTTAACAGGCCAAATCTAATAGTCTTGGGTCGAACTCATAAGTTTTACTATGGTAGTCCTGTCCTAAAGATGATTCATAAACCTTTTTTCAATTATTTGAGGATAGGAAATGATGTAAAAAAAAGAGTGGACGGAATTGCTTTTAAGTCTCCTCGCATTAGGTGACAGTTATTGTTTGAAATGAGAGTTTGCAATCATTGTTTTACGCCACAGAAGAAGAGGAGAATGGCGAAAGAGTGACTCAATAGGACACCGTTTTCCAGATACACAAAGGGATTAATTTATGGCCAGGGCCTGTGACACAAATATGGAAATATGATAATAATCAAAAAAAGTCAGCTGCTGGGGTTACCATGTGACCCCAATAAGAAATTTGCTGAGGTAGGCCTCTCGATTCTGTTGCTGCTCCGTGATGAACGACTATCCTTGCCTTCCCACTCCAGCTCCGACTGTTTAGCTCTGGTTCAGCCCCAGAAAAACAACAGAAACAGCTCGGATACAGAGCAAAAGCTCAAAGTCGCATTGTGTGCTAAATTTCTGCACTTTTAGGTTTCAATCAGGAGCAATGTATGTGAACAACAAAAACTGCGATTAAAGAATCCAAGGCTAAAAACAGATCCCAGGAACAGCAACAGACATCTCAGTCCAGAAATGTGCAGTTCTGGGCACACCCAAGATAATGCGCAGAATCTTCAAGCTCCCAGGCCTCTGGTAGAGGACCACAGTTTGAGGATGAGTGACCACCCCACAGAGTGGTGGGCCAAAACTTTACTTTCAGATATCGGTATCGGCCCAAAATGTTCATAACGGTGACTCTGGCTGTAAATGAACTGAGGATGGTGGACTTTTGGAGGACAAAAATACTGTAGAAAACCCTAAATTGAGTAAAAAATAAAAAATAAAAAGGTAAAAATCTTCAAGACACTGTACCCTACATAAAATAAGGGTAATTGTTTCAGAAAATACCATGATGGTAAAAGATATACAGGCTGCTAAACTAATCAGAATATGCATGTAGCACTTTGTTTCAACTTAATAAGAATGTAGAATGTCGTATGCCACGCCCACCTGCTCCATGTTTGCTGCATTGTTAAGTTTATATATAGAGGAGTTTTACTCCATGGCACTAGTTAGCTCTTATTTATCTGTTTTTTTTTTTTTACAACAGTTGAGAACTCACATATCCAGGTTGCACCCAAAAAGTTAAAACTGAGAACAAGAACTTAGCTTACTCCATTATTGTTAGTTAAATGTTTTCATTTTTGTTCAGTTCTTTCTAAATGTATTTTTAATGTAGTTATTTTTGTCTTTATAATTGTCAGTGGTTCTTTACAACTGTGTTGTCAAATATATGCTTTAGTTACTTAAAACTGGATAGTTCTGCATGTTCCTTTTATCGTTTCTGTATCTCATTTAAAACACCGCTGCGCTCCTATAGCCAAACCAATTGGTCCATTAACAGTAATTTATTCAACAATACTACACTGTTACATCACTCATAGTTAGCCAGTCATACTCTTAAAGTATACCTACAGTCCACAGTGTCTGTTTTATTCCTAATCTACTTTCTTTTCTTGTTTTATACTTTTCTTATTTCCACAGCTGCTTTTATTTCACATGAATGAAAAAAAAAGGCTGCTGAACACAGCAAAGCTTCCGGTATTATACAACCCTGCACGGCTAAGTTGAACATATTCTCACTGGCGAACTGCAAATCTTCACCACACTGAAAGCTAATCGGCACAGAATGTATTTTACACAGCATAAAGAGCTATTGGAGTTTTCAGCACCATAGATGTGTATACAGGATTCAGTCACTGCCACGCTCCAGACGTCTCTGAGCAACACAGTAGTGAAACTAATTTAAAAAAATCAGACCAACTGCAACATTATATATGATTTTGCAATATTTCTTGGCCTCTTATTCGAGTTTTTGTCTGGTTTATAATTCTGCTAAGTGACGAGGCAACTGTATCCACTACCAAGGACACACAAATAAAATCATAAATCTCTCCATTCTATGCCTTTAAAACTCAAGAAATACGAGCGCAAATATGAAAGATTAAAATATATATGCGAAAAAGGAGCAATAAATTATGTATTCCTACTACGGATTTGCTAGAGACCTTTTTTACATGTTCAAATTTAAAGTAAATTTGAACATGTATTCAGCTTTTTCTTTTTGTTTGGTTGTTTTTAACTTTACAATTTAATATTTTTTTGATTATGAAATCTACTGAAAGAAATGCAATCGCTTACATTTCCGTCACGAAACAAAATGTGGTATTAAAAAAAAAAGTTAAATATTTTTTGTTTAAATTAAATAAATGTAACTCATATATGTACTAAGTAGTATTTTAAATACATCTTTGCTTAGGAGTAATTTATGTACTTTAAATCAGCTGAAAAAGTATGAATATTTTAAAGATAATCTATATAACCTGAAAGTTACAGGGGAATATTTATAAAAAGATAGAAGTTAAAGAATATATTAGTTTTTAAAAATTCTGTTTCCAGGCAAGGTTTTTGCGTTTTGATGAAGACTGTGACAGAAATTACCCTATTTTTAAGCAGTGTGTTTATTTTTAAGCAACACATGACAAATATTTCTAATGGTATCAAAATAGCTATTATTCCTAACATTCCTGTTATCATAATGTTTCAATATTCTAACAGGTTCAAGAAGAACCTTCTTATAACATTATTCACAAACTTTGACTTTGCGACATACTGTATATCCGTGGGAATAGATGCAATAGTTACATGTAGAAACACCACAACCGGGTTTTCAACGGCATTTTATATTAAGTATTTACTTTAAAGCAGGTTAAGCTATGAAACAAGATCCTAACCTTTGAAGCTCTCACAAAAGCTCTGTCCAAACTAATATCTGGAAATGCAGCGGATGAGATGAAATGCAAACGAAGAAAGAAGACGCTAAGACACTCCTGAAGAAGCTGGAAAGATTCACTGTGAGCTGAGCTGAGCTTTACAATGTCTGTGTTTCAAATTGTGCAGCAAATCAGCCAGAGCCAGCAAACAGAGAAAACTTTGAACATCTCTTTCTAAATAAATCATGTACGTAAAGCTGTTGCGTTCATGAGGTTAGCTGTACAATTTCTGAGTAGATACATGCCAGTATGTCATTACAAGCTTGTTTGACAAGAACCCTGTTGTAACCCCAGTTACATTCAGTGCAGTTAGTTTGTGGCAGGAGTAAACACAACCATCTTTAAATTTCTCTGATTAGAACTTGCGCTCATTATGGCTTTCTACATATTGAAAATCCACCTTTATTAAAACATTAAAAGTAGGAGAGGCATGGAGAGCAGCAGCCAGAAGCATGTTTTTCAGTCCAAAACAAATCCAGAACTCATAATATTCTGTTTAGTTTATTCCAGAGACGACTGACGCAAAAACTCACATGAATATTTAAAGATCTAGTTCATATTTAGACCCGTTGCTTATTTGTTAAATGTTCGTTTTCAGATATTAGATTTCTGCATTTTTTCAGTTTTTAAGGAAGTAGTTGTTTTCTTTTGTTTGTCATCTTGATTAATTTTGCACGTTCCACATTTCACTAAACCTGTAATTGTACAGCGTTGTCCTTTGCCAAGTTCATGGGAATAAATGATGAGGGTTACTTCCCTGTTAAATTGTCACTCCCTTTCCATTGGTGTGAAAAGTAATTTGTTTGTTGCAGGTCATGCATGGAAAAGGAAAACATATAGGTGAAGGTGTTTTCAAGCTGAATCCTGGTGTGGGGATGCTTTTAAAAAAAACAAAGTAAAGAGTAAACGGATAGTGCTAAACCCTGGAAGAAAAAGGTGTTCGAGGTCTCAAAAAGATTCAAGACCTAGGCTTGAGACACAATGGAATATGTTTCGACGAGGGGGCAAGAGGACATGATGGATTATGTCGTTTTGTTTTTTCCTCACTTTATGTGTTACTCTGGGGCAAAAAGGAATGATGATGGAAGTGGAATGCATGTATAACTAATGAATGTTATCGTTATACCAGATGTGCAATGAAAAAGGTCAGTAATAATAACAACAACAACAACAACAACAACATCATCGACCAGGCTGGTTCTCTATTTTGACACTCAACAGGTCAATGAGTTCCTGTAGTCAAACGAGCACCACATTAAAACATGCTGCACGCAGAACAGAGCATTGCTGCTGATAACGACCAAACAAGCGTGATTCCTATCGTCCAGGGTTTTGGTTGTAACCGGGAGGTTTGAGGTTGTTCGTGGTCACAAGGACATGTCCCCCCCCCCCTCCTCCTCCTCCTCCCAGAATAGGCAGCTTTTTTGCACCACACTTGTGCAAAAAGCCTGGTGTGCACGACACAGGTGGAAAACCAGAAATACTTGTCGGAGGCCAAGATTGAAGTGCGGAAATAAAAAAAAATTTTAAAAAGCATTAACCTTTTGGAAGCTAACGAAACGGCAAGAAGCAGCAATAAAAACAAGAGAAAAAAAAGGCGAGAGCATGCATTTTGAAGCAGAGGCGCAACAGTAACATCTGTGCAGCCAGACGGAACAGTCTAGAAAAGAAGTTATTAAAAGCGAAGAACAATGCAGCGCATCTTATAAGGTGCTCCGGTTCTAATTCACGCCGTCTGCCGCAAGAAAGGATAAAGGATAGCCTCGTTTACCTCTCGCTTCCAAAAGAGCAAACAAAAACACAACCCCTTACCTTTCTCAGTCTTCCAGTCCTTTTTCTTTTTGCTCATGCTGCCGGAGTGATAAGACCTAGAAATGGCGGGTTTTGATTGTGGCAACCCCAGGCTCACAGTGAGTGGAGTTCCAGGGTGGGAGAGAAAACAGAGACGTAAAGTGAAACAGCCGCTGGACGGTCGTCTCACCTGTGAAACTGTCAAATTTCTATGGACGCTCTGCTGTCTCAACCTACCGTGACAGCGCGGTGAATCAAGCGGCGGCGTGAAGGGAGGCCACGCGATTGGCTCGGCTGAATGAGAAAGTCGGCGTGTGATTGGTCGGTTGGAGCAGTCACTCTCGGCGTGCCCACGCCCGGTTTCCGGGTTTTGCTCGTCCCCAACTGAGCGCGTGAGCTGGTTGGAGAGTTGCGCCGGTGTTTTGCTGAGAAGAGCGCCCCGGTAATTTGGGGTGCCACGAAAAGCGAGCGGTTCACATAGCCGTTGTTAAACTACGACACCATTGAGTCATTACAGGCTCTTACGAAAAAATATCAGTGTGTCACCTTTTTAATTTACCCAATTCATCAATCAGAAGTCAAGAATCAATATTCCGTTTATTTATACAGCACCAATTTACAACATATGTCGTCTGAAGGCACTTTACAAGAAAATCAATTAAAATCAAAGATACATTATAAACAAATCAATTTGAAAAAGTTTCTAATCTAAGGAACCCCAGCAGATTGCATCGAGTCATTGACTTGCAGCATTCACTCCTCTGGTGCTAAGTGATTTTTTTGTTCTTGAAATAGCACAACACTGGCCACAGTGTAAAAAAGTGTAATGTTGAGCTAAATCATAGGATCTGATATTATTAGTAGTAGCAGTGATATTACATAGTCAAGAATTTATTTTTACTTTTTTATAAAGCGCAACACTGTGAATCATCAGAGTTTGGTTTTTTTTCTGTTGTTGTCTTGTTTTGCTTTTTTAGGATCTCTTCAAAAACTATTTTACATGGTTGTGGAGAACGTTCAATGAACCAAAGATGAAATGTCTCAGAAAGTTTCAGTCACTGAGCTGACTTTCGAAGAAGTCCTCTGAAGGCATCGCATTGTTTAATCCATTATTGATTTTTAGGGAAAACATTGCCTCAAGTTTATTTTTAAGGTACCAATTCCAAAAAATGTAAACTGATTTAAACTGAATCGGGAGTGTCAGTGATATGATTTACACACAGAAAGAATGTATTTTGTCTTTGTCTGAAAGTGTCTTACAGTGCCATATTTATGTGTGTATGAATTGATCACAAATTAAATTGATGTAACTTTGTTTGGTGAGTCATGCATATGTTAGCATTTTAATTTTAATAGCCTAAAGATAGCTTTTGCAATACATTCTTACTTGAAAATTATTTACTTGTATGATCATTATTTAAATTAAATAACAACATGTTGATGTCATTTGTATCATTTACTTAAAGTACAGGACCGTATCCCATGTGGGAGACCAGATCAGAGCAGTAAGTTGGAATGTTACGTGTGAGAGGCTGGTTCCAAAGACCACCGTCTGTCATCTGTTGTGCTAGCATTGCCATGGTCCAGAGACCCATCTGCTCCTGAGACCACTGACATTACATGGGAGAATGGAAATGTATTTTCATCCAGACTGTAGCTGCTCTGATCTCACTCCTAAAAATACCCAGGGTACAACCAGCTTAGTCATTCTATTAAAGAGCAGATATTTCAATGGATGCATAAAAAAACTAACTAACTTGACAGATAGAATGAAAGCTCATGATCTGTGGAGAATCATGGTATCTAAAATTGGCGTGAACAAGTCATCCCTAGAAACAGCTCAGTTTAAATTAGAAGCATTTATCCCACTTGGTAGTAAATAATTCTAAATCCCTAGCCAAGACGTGTTCATCTTGTCCTAATATTGTTTGTTTCCGCTTAAACCAATATGAAAATTATGGAAATGTAATATTTGTCACAGATTCTCTAAACGAAAATCTACATGTTGAAAGCAAACAATCATTGTAGATACAAAACACTAGTCAGAATTGCAGTTATGTGCTATTTACCTCAAACCACTAGATGTCATTCTTGCATCAGTTTAAGATGTGAGATATTTCACAATAGTGAGACATGATTTAGCTCTGTTAGTTCAAATCACCCAAATCTTCAGACTGTAACTCTGAGTGCTTTTGATCTCAAAAATGGGGAGCTATACTAAAAATGGGTAATTTCAGAAATGCAGTACAAAGAGTGATTTTTTATGTGTTTGATTGAATCTATTTATCAAAAAATAGTATGATGAAATGTAATAATTTCTATGTTGAATTCCAGTTGTCATGCCTTACAGGTTACAAAACTCTATAAAATGTGTACATGAATATCAGCCTACTTGAAATTATGTTAATATAAAGTAAAGTAAACCAATCAATACTTGATCCGGTCTCCTTTTTGCTCTTGAGGCACAAAGGAAGCTTGCTTTGATTTTAAAGGAACCTTTCGCTCATTTGAGTTGTTGAATCTGGTCTTTCTCTTATCCCTCTTGACAATGAGTTTGAGGTCAGGCCATTTTACCAACCTATCCAACACTTAGTTTCCATGATCATTAAACCAGGCATTAGTACCTTTTTGGCAGATGTCAGGTCTGGGTAATTAAAGCATTTCCTAAAGCTATTTTGCACATACTAGAGAAACACCAGCAGATGGTGTGGCACCTTATTTCATTCCTGACTGTGGAAACCTCCCCATGGTCACCATGCACCTTGTAGTCGGTGTCTTTCTGTTGTTCCTACTGAATCTGGGACCTTGTAGTACTTGGGAAACTGTGGAAATGTCTCATCTATTTT
>JAVLVB010000251.1:3537521-3591370 GCA_032876305.1 Orestias chungarensis | reverse complement strand
GGGGGGCAGGTTTAAATGCAGGACAATTTGTGTGGGATTTATGAACTGCTGGTAGTGGTGGAGGATTCTGGATAAAATTGTTTGTTGCAGTCAGAAATCTCGGAGATGGGATTAATCCAAGAGGAATATTGGAAAGTAACTGTTATGTTACGTAACCTTCTGACCCACATAAACAGAGGACTCTCAGGAGTAGAAGTAATTTAGAGTTTATTGAGGGATAGTAGATGGACGGTCTGGAGGGAACCCAGCTGGGAAAACAGCAAGGGGGCAACAGGGGAACCGGCCGGAGACGTTGCGGGGAAAACGGGTGGCTTCTGAATGGAGACAGAGATGGGGAATTGGAGCTTGAGGTGAGTCTTGGTGATTTGAACCGGACTTAATTGTGGAAGATTCAAGGGAGACGCCAGGAGGCCTGAGAGGGTCTGAGTTACTGTAATCCTGATGGTCTCGATTGTCCAGGTGGTTCTTGCTGGAGCGGGCAGATCGAGCTGAGCGAGCGGAGTGGTGACTAGAGCTGAAGAGGACGATCGGTAAGCGGCAACTGAGTTGGGTGAGTTTGGTTTCTGCAATCCTGCAGACAGTGGTGGAGAGGTAGACTTTGGTTAGATCGGAAAAACACGAGGGAAAAACATTAGTAGCAACACAAAAGCTGAGAGACAAGAGAATAACTAGGAAACACTAGAAACTAGATTGCTCGAGAAAGTGACGGTGAGGAAAACACTGTTACGGGTAGCAACTTAACACTCAGACGCCGAGAAGTAGATCCACCGCTCCTTAAATGCTGCTCAGCTGATCGGTGATGTGGATCAACCTGGAAAAAGCAACTCATACCCCTGACAGTAACCTTACAAAGAGACCAAAGGAAAGTATTTGCAAGAGGTTTAAAGCCCACATGGCAAAATGACGTATACTTATTCGGCTAAAGATACCATGTAGGTTACCAGTCAGGCAAGGAATGATCAGGAGCCAGCTCCTTTTGTTCTCCTGTAAGTGATTTGAGGTGTGCAGGAGCCCCCAGCCCAGCCCTGTGGTACCTGCACCTTCAGAGAAAAAGAAAAAAGAAAGAAAAAAACAACAACACATAAATACATACGAGGTGCCCTGAAAGAATGAACTACTTTTCAATCACACTTTTTCCTTCCACCCAGTGTTCCATCAAAATGTTTGGCTACAGCACCCTGTAAGCAGCCCGCTTTTTTAACAATGATCTCTTGACATACCCTGTGGAAAAGGCGGCCAAAGAAAAAAAAAGACATTTTGACCCTTTACAATGCAGAGCATGTAGATAAGAAATAGGAGACATAAGGGGGAAAAAAGATGCATTTAGAGTTTTCGAGCTTGAAGTTTGAGTAGTTTTTCTTGCTGTTTACAGTTTTTTTGTCATCTCATGTTGATGCTATATATGCATTACTAAAAAAATGTTTCAACTGAAATAAACCTTGACATTCATTAGATGGCATTGTTTGACAAGCTAGATTTGTCATGGTAGCAAAATAAAAAATCTAGGTACTTGCCTCCAGGCGGCACTTCAGTCTGCAGGGCAGTTAATATACTCCAAACAGAGGAGGATCTATTTGTGTAAGTTTGTGTAGGCTGCTGTTATTGCCATGGATACAATAAAATTAAAGGCACTGACTGCACCTACAAGTAACTTGGAAGAACATTACCTCCTTCTGAGCTGTTGTTGTTTCGATATGCATATCTGTCATTTCCCCACTTTGGGAAATTGCAACATAAAGCAATTGTTTGTAGGAAAATGGTCATGATTATCGCCCACCTAAATGGTATCCTGAGGCTGAAACTGAGAGAATCTCTGTGTCTTTATGTCAATAATCACTGGGCAATTTAAGTCTTTTTTTATACTGTTTGGCTTGTCTTCTGCAAAAAGGATGACATCAAATTAATGTCTCTTACAGAGTCAAGGCTTTACGCAAAATTATTCTCAACAGTAATTTGTGATTTTATTGACGTAGCTCGCTCTTCAAGTGCCAACAAAAGGCCTTGGTAAAATTTCAAAGGTTTCGTGTCAGTGAACTTCCCTTGTATCATGTGTATATCATCTTGTTCAGGACAAAAGAACATAAAAATATAGACAGAACATATTTCTCACTCCAGACTTAATATATATTTATTATTGTACATCTAATACTTTGACTTTTTTTTCCCCCTATAAAATGTTAAATGATTCACAAACGAATTTTAGCAGACAAAGATAACCTTGGTAAAAACAGAAATGGATGTTTTATATTTGTTTTTTTTCATAACCTGTAAAAAGCTACCAAACTAACCTTTCCTTTTGTGAAAATTGCCAAAAAAATGGCTGGATCACTTCTGCTGACAACAACTTTGATCAATCTTTCACAACCTCTAAGAAATTAAAAAAGATGTATATTGTTGTGGTAAAAGTTGGGGCCTGTCTTCTTTTCAGAATAAATTTCTTTTAAATACCACAACATTTATAGTTTTTTTAGCATCAATGGGCTGTTTAAGATCCTGCCACTGTAACAGCTTTTTGGAAAGCCTCTTATCCACATGTAAGAAGGTCGAAGTTTAACCCTCTTTTTCAATACAAAGAATAATAAATGTACAGAGCTCCTGATCTTGGGAGGTCTTTGGTCAGGTATACAGAAACACTCTGGCAAGAGAATGAGAGGTTGGCCGGAGAAAACAAGGGTTTGATATTTGAAGATTTATAAGTAAAAAGGTTACAATAGTTAAAGAAGATAAAGAAGATAAAAGTGGTGACTTAGCATAGAATGTTGGTGCTGGTACAAGGTCCATTCATCCATCCATTTTCTATACACCCCTGTTCCTATTGGGGTCGGGTGGGTCTGCTGGCGCCTATCTCCAGCTTACAACGGGCAAGAGACAGGGGTACACCCTGGACAGGTCGCCAGTCCATCGCAGGCAGGTGCAACATGTAGGGTATAAATTATATATATATATATTATATATATATATATATATTTTATATACTGATGTAGTAAATCTTTTCTACCACTTCCTGTCTATTATAGTCATGTGTTGTGTCAACATCAGACCAAAGCACTTTTAACATAGCCTGGTTGATTCGCACAAGTAGAACAATTGATTAACTTCACTGCTGGTGTAAAGCCAGGCATTTGGAGTGAAGAAGAAGAACTATCCAATCAAAATTGTTTTTGGGGGAAGTGGGACATCCAACTGACCCATTCAACCAACAGCCAAACCCATTGGTAATCTGATTGTTTAGTTAAATTTATGATTGGCATGACATTAACCAGTAAGCTGAAAGGGAGAACATTTTGGTCAAAATTCCAACTTTGGATTGAAACTCTCACCAAGGGAACTCTGCAATTTTAGATGGACCTAAACAGGAAAAACAAATCCTTTGTACACATGTAAATCCTTGTCTGTGGGTGGAGAAGGACACAGCTCAGCACAATTAGGAAAACTATATTTCACAACAAACATTTTGATTTAAATCCACAACAATAATTTGTCTTTGAGTGTTTTTTATTAGTACACAGAAACATTCCCCTCTTCACATGAACAAAGCAGAAATACTTGGACATTCGATTTTAAAAGCTTACAAAACTCAGTTGAAACAAACAAAACCCAACCATTGTCAAAAGTTAAAAGTGCAAAATATTATGACTGACATTTGTGCCCATACAAGTCATGTATTATTCTCATCTGTCCCACAGATGTGACCAGCAACCAGCAAAGTCAAACAAAAATAGTCTAAGTTGCTCGAGAACTAGTAATTTTTCTGTGTACGTATGTCAGGTTGGGTATGTCAAGACTTAATCTGACACACATCTGCAGTCAGCGTGCTTGTTTAACTGTTCTCACTCTGCTTTAGTAAATTCTCCTGAAATGGCTGGGGACGTTTTATTTCCCCACTGTTTCAGCTGTTTCGACTGAATTTTGTTCAAAACTTATGTCGGCGTTTCTTGTTAGGCCCTTTTTATTTTCAGTCACTCGTTTAGTTTCAGGATAAATTTGTCATGAGGCTGCACTCATGCCGGTACGTTGGGTTACTGAGTGGTACTTTGTTTAGTCTATACATGCTCAGATTGGGTTTGAGGTCGGATTAAAAAAGCACCACCCTGTGAGGATTCTTTTACTTCAAAATTCTTGTGGGTTCCAGCTTTGGCAAAAATATGTAGCAACTACTCCATCTGTTTATTTTACTTTATTTAATAAAATCCCCACCCAGCATGTCTCTTCACATTAGAGCGTGCCTGCTCTGTGCCGGGTCGGAGCAGTGGGAATTTTCTTCTTGATCGCGGGGGTGAAGTAGAGTTGAATGGACTGAGTGTGGATTGATTGTTCCGATGTACAAAGCATGAACGCTGTGAAATGGGTCTGTCAGGCTGTTTCAGGTTTTATGGCCTGTAGCTTTACATTACCTTTTCACCCAAAGCAACAACACTATCAACCCGCTGTGTTTTTAAACTTCGAGATTTATGTGTCTTCATTTGTTTGTTGGTTATAAATCATATGAAGACATTGTAATAATGAAACTGGTTATAAAGGATACGAAGACATTGTAATAATGAAACTGGAAGTCTCTCCACTCTGTGGTATTATTGTCATGATTTGTTGGATATTTGCTTTTTTTCCATGTTCTTATTTTAGCTTTGAATGTTGTATTTAAATCTAGTGAGATGTTTGGATGTGTGTTACCTATTTACCTGCGTTTGTGTTATGTGATGGTTTCACCCATCTGTGTGTGTTTCTTTGCGGTATTCTCCCTTTGTGGCCCCGGCTCATTTCCCTTCCTTACGTCCATGTATTTAGTTAGACTCACATGATCTCTCTCCCAGTAATTACCCTCATCTGTATTTGTAATCCTTTATTTAGTTCTTCACTGTAAGACTGTCCTGCGTTTCTGTGTGGGCCTTGTTGTTTTGCTTGCGATGCCTGCTGGGACATTTTTGTAAATCTGGCTTTGGACAATAATGACAGTAACAATTCCTTTGCTTCCTGTTTGGTTACTTCCGAGGAACCACACATGATGTTTTTGATTTTAGGTTGCTGCACCTCCAGTGGAAAACCTAAAAGAAACTCAAAACCTAACAGAAACATTTACTACCCTCTAATCAAAGTGACGGCTATTGGGTTTATTTTTCTTTGTAAATGATTATTTTAATGTTCTTGTATAATATTATTGATATGCATATTTTTGAAAAATCTTTGACATCCTGTTTTCTCTTGCAACTAATGTGTTCTGACGATTTGTGACAAGTGACATTCTGTTGCTACAGTAGATGTTAGTTAGTTGAACCTTAAAATCACATTTTTTTACAGTATACTATTCACTGAATATAGATGACTCTCCTAAGCTATCAGCTTAGGGAACTAATGAAACATTATTAAACTTTTTGAGACATCCCGCCTGGGAGACCTACACATCTGTATGGTCACACAAGAAAAACAAATCTGGTGGAAACCATCAGAAATAGCTAAAAGTCAAAGGTGTGAAATGATTATCATCCATTCTGGTCCTCGGTTTTATTTATTTATTTACTTTTCCTCCAATAATTGTGACTCTGTCATAAGTGCCAGCTTTATACTGCCGAGCTGCTCTGCTGTTCCAGTTATTATGCTCATCTGTTCCACCTGTGCACTGCCAGCCAGCAGCTTTTTGGGTCAAGTCATGCACCTGTCAAGCTGCAGTTAAATACAGCTCTCTGTTCTGCACATGATGCAAGATTTTTGCAAGCTTTAAGCGAGTAAATATCCAGACATCCTTGTCAGACCTTTTGTTCATGAACACATCACTTTCTTACCTTGCCCTCTTCAGAAACTTCCCCTGATTGACACTGATCTGGTTTTTAACTGTAGACTCTTGCTTTTAGCCTCACCCTCGGATCAGTCAGCATGGATCTCTTTTCTCTGCTGTGTCCTGATGGTTAATCACACCTGACCCTCTGAACTCTCTGCCAGGGTGTGCTTGTTCAGTTCTGACCCATTTTCTGTCCTCTGGTTTTTGTATTCCGTCTGGACCCCAGGTTTGTGACCCACTTCACCTTGTGGAAGTTCTATGCTCTAGCCCTGCTGATTATCTGATCAATGCAGCTAAAACCAAGGTGCTGGAGGTGGATTTTCACAGGCGGAGACCCACCACACAGATACCGGTTAACATCCAGGGAGGGGACATTTAGTTGTGGATCCAAATAGGTAACTGTACTTGAGATAATGATGCTGTTTACAGGAAGGGCCAAAGCAGACTCTACTGTACCTACTGAGGAGGCTGAGGTTTTTTGGAGTGCAGTAGTACCTTCTTTGACTCTATAGTATGGCATTATTTTTGTGCCACCAGGTTGTGCGTGCATCGATTCTGATTTGAGAGCACAGATTTAGCTGTGTGAGCATAAATCTCACACATGCTGCGCGTGGCTGCTCGAACACGCATTCACCTCTGACAAACTGCACCCTCGCACGGCTCACTCTGCTTACACGAGGCTCTGTCTCTCTGCTCTCTCACAACTCCAACTTGTATGTGAGTGAGCCACGCCACCACCCAATCACAGACTGGCGTCCAATCAAAGCATGCCTTTCAATTACTATAGTGAGTTTGATGAAAAGCAGCCAATCACACTGAGAAAATCAAAGGATATCAGACAACCACCAATTTGCTTAGAGAAAGATTCAATCATGAGTAAATCATTACCTAAATTAAGAGGCTGGAGTCTTGCCAAAGGTTCCTCCATAACCTGTCGTCTCAGTATTTCTTGGCGTTAAGAGATAGAACGGATATTAGAACAGAAAACTCTTGACAAACAGAACTTTAGGGGGCTACAAATTATATCAAAGCCAAGAAGTCATCTGTCTTATGATTGATAAACTGCTTTTACATAAAAAATCTAAGGCCAGAAAATGAAAGCAGCCTTCAAATAAGACTACATTGCCTGAGGAGAAAAACTAATTTTTTAAAGCTTGAAGTTACATGTAAAAGCCATCATGCAGACGACATACAGTAGCTGGAGTGATGGGTGAGTTACCGCTTAAGATAGTTGTGTCACTGTTGATTGACAGTTTTTCTAAAAGTAACGTTAAAAACAAAACAAAAATAATTGTGGATTTAAATGTGAAAACAAGTCAAACTGATGTTAAATGTATAGTTAATTAAAACAGTGTTTGTTGTTCTTCATCAAACTGAACATAGCATTTGCAAGGCATGCTTTGATTTGATCAAAAAGGCCAGTCTATGATTAGCTGGTGGCATTGGCTTATTTACATACAAGTCTGAGTGACAGATTAGTACTGTAATGTGGCTCTTACTTTGTGATACTTTCTTTGCACGGCCTCAAACTTCAGCAAGTATTTTTATGGTCCAAGAACACTTTACTTTTGCTGTCCTACAAACTCAATCAGACATATATTTGAAATTCCTGATTTAACTAAAATACCAACGCAACAAAATCTACAATGCCTTGCAAAAATATTAATACACCTCAATCTCTTTCAAATTTAGTCAAAAGTCAAACACACATTTTTAAGGATCTTATTTGATAGACTAACACAAAGTAGTGCACAAAAAATGCAACTTTTCTATTGTAAACAGCAGATGTAAATCCTGGTATTTACTGTAGTGAATATATGTGTGTCATGGATATTCAGTTGATTATATGAACTGGAAAGAGTATAATAAATTATTTAGAACCTTCCAAGAGATTACCATATTTTAGCAGACCAGGAAAGCAGAGTACCACCCAACAGACTCAAAATAACTATGAAGGATTCTCCCACATGTTCTGCAGCTCAGGTGGGAAAATCTGTTGACAGCGCGACAATGAATCAGGTAGTCCACACCCCTGGCCTTTGTTTGAAGAGTGGCATGAAGAACACCATTATGCTCTGGTCAAGTGAGACCAAAACAGAAGTTTTTGACCTTCAGGCCAAACCCTTTGCAGACAAAACATACAATACAATAAACAAAACAGTGCATTTCGTCCTGAACACACATAAATAATTTCACCAAAAAAGATGATGGTTGTAGCCTCATGTTGTGAAAATTGTTTCCTTCAGCGGCACCAAATTGGTCAGAGCTGATAGGAAAATGGATGCAGCAACATACTGTCAAAGAAAAGAGTGGTGTTTGTGGAATCAAGTCGAGTTTATTAGTTCAAGGTTAATTTGTGTGCATTTGGAAGACCAAAATCCAGGCAAAAAGGAGACCGGGGTGGACAAAACAAACAAAAACAAAAGGTCTAAACGACGCAAAACTTAAACTGAAGGTAATGAATTTAATAAATCTATACACGAACCAGAAATATAAAGAGAACACAATGGATGTTCTGAGCTACAAAGGACAAACTTAAACAGGACTGGATGACATTGACCAGTGACAAGCAGATGAATCAGCAATGAACAGTGAAAACAAAAACAGAAGAAGAATACCAGTGAGCAGGGCCGGACTGGGAGATTTTTTCAGGCCAGGAGTCAGTAATGTAACCAGGCCACCCTGGGCTTGCCACGCATGCATGTTCCTACACATACATGTTCACACCCATACCTAAATGCATGAGCACAAGCAAAACGCATTTGCCGCGTCTGCACACACATTTATAGCAAATTCCAAATAAAAGGCCACCTATTAGACCTACTGTAACTTCTGAGGTTGTAATATACAGCAACTTTACTACTGTTAATGCAATAGTACTAAGAAAATAAAGATTTTACAGAATAAAAAGTGTCTAAGTTAGAGCTTTACATAGTCAAATCATGTAAAAAATCAACTGGCTCAGTGGCACATTATCAGGGAATAATAATGAACCCCTTCCTACAGTAAATCCAAGGTTGGAATACACAAATGGTCATCTTTGATCTGTGATATATAACAGCAAATTAACAACAGACAGAAAAAATCCAACAACATAATCACTTAATAGAAAAATAATTAAAAAAGTAAATAATAATAATAACAATAAAGTGGCTTGTAAATCAGTGATTTTAACTTCCCAGTCCTTATCTTAATTTCAAGGCTAAACCTTTATAGGCTCCATACTTACACTGTAGACTGAATGTGTGCAGCCTCAAGTTACTTTAGGGGTCTCCGTTTAAACTTTAAACAAAAAAATGTTGGTACAAATATATTATTAAAATTAAAAATATACATATTTAACCTTAAAATAATACTTGTACCAACATTTTGTGTGTGCGTGTTTTGTTTTTATGACTTACTTGTAATCTTTATTTTAATGGCAACAAGGGGGGACTGAATAAATAAATCTGTTACTTTTCTGCATTTTGTCGCTTCTCCTCACTTCTAGCACAGCTCGCTCTTTGTGCGAGCTGCCGTCAACAGACACGCCCCTTCCTCTACATCTGTATGGTTGATACGGACGTTTGGGGTCTCAATCGAAATAAATCAATC
The DNA here is from genome assembly GCA_032876305.1 of Orestias chungarensis. Classification (NCBI taxonomy): domain Eukaryota; kingdom Metazoa; phylum Chordata; class Actinopteri; order Cyprinodontiformes; family Cyprinodontidae; genus Orestias; species Orestias chungarensis. Next base: position 3,582,003 of record JAVLVB010000251.1, on the reverse strand, counting down.
ATCTTTCCCTCCTCACGTGCTGCTGGCCTGACTGCCTCAATGGCTTGTCCCAGCGCTGGTCTGTCTTTCTGATATTTGCACTCCGGGCCTGCCAGTGAGTTTATTTTCTGGGTAAAGAGTGGAGAATGACATTAAAGACAGGTTAGGTAATCGGGGCATTAGCGACAGTTGTGGAGCAGAACAAACCAGGAGGCTGATGTAAGATGAATAACTTATTTTAGAAAAATAAATCCAAGTAAATACAGAAAAGAGAACAAGAATAAAGCAGGGAACTACAAAGAATTTACTATTATGGATACAGCTCACTGAAAATAATGAACAAAGAGAGGTTAATTGAACACAGCAAGATATTGAAGAAACAATAGAGAGCTTGAAATGATCAAAACACCAGAGACAAACACATCATGAAAAAAAATGAAACACTTGAGACTGGGGAACAAACATTAGGCCTCCATTATATGCTATCTCAGCCCTCCCTTTGACAGAGCCTGTGTCTTTTATCAACATTTAGCCACTTAGGATCTCAAGCTCCATCACCAGCATTTGTAACATTTTCTAAATGAGTAAAGAATGTCACATTTCCCAATCCAGCCTTTTAACTTGGAAGTCAGCTAACCTCACTCTCTCTTTTTTCAGATCACTTCCTGGACCTCCGGTGTATCTACTGGCATATGCACGAAAGCCGTAAGATTAATTTTTGCGCAATTTTCTACACTTGGGTCATGTGGCATGCTTTTTAAAATATGCCACAGACAAAGAAATGCAGGTACTCTCTCTCAGATTTTAAGAGCTGCAGGAGTCACAGAGCCAAATGAGAATATTTGTCTGTCAGATGTCGGCTGAATATTGCGGATGAGAATAATATCACAAAGATGATATATTGCCGTTACTAAATTTGTCATGGAGACTTCTGTTGTAGAATTCAAATCCATGCATTATGTTTATTGTTTTTGTAACAAAGCAGAAAAGTTTGTTTTTATACAGTAACAATGACCGTAACAGTGATTAAATAAAACCACAGCATTAACAACAGCTTGCAGAAGTTTGCACAGAGACATATTGGTTACACTGGCCTTTCTCCTGAAACTACTATCTTGGTTTGCTTAAATACCTTCATGCCCTTTTAACACAAAAGGTTCAGATGGAATCTTCTCACCCTTACAAATCAAAGGAAGTTAGGCCACACCCCCACTGCTTTTCTGGAACATGGGTAAAGTGTAAGATTACAAACGGCCACATGTAAGTTTTAAGCAAAATATGTTAACAAACTTATTTCTAACCAAGATGTTAAATCTGAACCACTGCAAAATAAAAAACACAAGATAATAAACGTCTGCTCACAGAAAATGAGGTAGTGCGAACAAAGCAAAATCTTGCTGAAAGTTATTGTTTCTAGTTATTTTCTCAGTATGTTTTAATATATCCTCTATTTGCCTCCTCGTTTTACCATTTAGTTTTTAGTGCCTTCATTTGTATGTCCAGTAGATCTGTTTGATTAATATTAATGTTTTTTTGTATTTTCCTACTCCCATTGTTTACATTTCCCTCTTGTTTCCTGTTGACATTTTCTCTCTGCCTCAGATTCTCTCTTAACCACACACACCTGTAATCACTCTGCTGTCTAATTCCTTCCGTTGTTCCACTTCTCATCCTCCCAGCTTACATACCTGGTTCTCCTAATGACTCACTGCTCGATCACCCACGTTAGATTCCTCCCTGCTCGGTGTCCTTGTTGTCGTCCTCGTTATCTCCAGTGTTCCTTCCGAGTTCCCTTAGTTCCTCGTTGTCTCCAGTCTGCCGGTCTCTGTTCAGTTGCATCTCTACATGCCACGCCAGCATTTGCTCTCTGTGTTCCGTTGCTGTTCGGGGTTCCTGTGTTCATCATCCAAACCTGCAATAAAATCCTCATCTCATCCAACGCCATCTCCATGTTCTGCATCTGGGTCCACAACAAGACAGCGTTTCGTGACAATAACACAAACAAGTACTGTGTCTCCGTTTAACCACAGTCATATTTTACGAACAAAACAGCTTTTCAAGTTATTTGAATTGATGGAAGGTAATATTTAATATATAACCATGGTATATTTTAAATGTTCTTACCCTATCAGCACATCGTTACAACACTTGTTCTCCATGTTGTCCACTGACGCCATTTATAATCGTTCTTAGGAGCATTGTATTTTGTTGTAATAAGTGTGTTTGCTAATTGCTGCTGCCGCTAGTATAGTAAAGCTTGTGAGTTACAAGTTTTTCAAACTTGGCTGCATCCAGTGACTGGAGGTACCCCTTATTTAGTTATTTTTTTCAGTTTGTCATGTTGTAGTAGAGAAGTAGGTAACATTAATCGTGGGGCACTATATCTTCTGTTTTTTAATTTTTTTATTAATGCCTTTGCATTTTTTATTTATATCATATACAGAAACAGGAGAGGAGGATATTCGCATTTAGTTTGTTTAAAAATCAGTTTTGCAGGATGAAACTGTGTTTAAATAATTTCCAGCCAAAGTGTTAAATTCAACTGAGATTGTATATAATTAAGCTGGTGTGTCTTTCCTTGAAGAAACTTTCCAACACGTTGCTTTGACATGAAGAAACAGAGCTACAAACGTGTTGCAATCATGACAGATGACTTTAACCTTACTCTAAATCCTTTGATTAAAGGAGTAAGAAAAGTGTTGGAACTTTAAGTATCCACCAAAATGTTTATTGTAGAAGGTGATGGTAATTTGTTCTGTCACTTTGCCTGACAGCAGCTCAATTTTAAGTTGCAATTTGCCTTTGTAGTTTGCGTTGTTTTCTGTAAAACGTTGATTAAGAGATCATTAATCAACCTTTCCAGTTACGGTTTGTTAACCAACGCAGATCTATATAACTCACATTTGATTTTTACTTCAATTTAGACATCCAAAGTCAGAGACCGCTTCTATCCACATTACCTTGTTTTCAAGAGTTTTAGCAGTTGTTGTTGGTTTACCAGGGGTGGACAACTCCGGTCCTCGATGGGCCTACAAGTTTATATTTCCCTCAGCTCATTTCATACAGATTCTTTCATATTCCTGCTTCTGCACACTTGTCTTTTTTTTCTTTTACCATACATATTGCTTTGAGTTTTTAATTTGTTACGCTTTGATGTCTTCCTTGGTCTTACTGTGTTTCCCATTGTTTTTTATGTTCTTTCTCCAAAACTCAGACGCAGCTGATTGGGTACAGACAACCTCTTTTGCAACGCTCTGTGTTAATTTATTTCCTGGAAGGAACTTTAAAGCCTGTTCCACAGCTCCAGCTGACATCTCTATTGTTTCTGTTAGTCAGCCAGATGAAATGGCTCGTTAAAGATGCACTCTCTTTTAACTAGAAATTCAGATGCACAGTTAGTTTTGTGCTCCTAACTATTGTGATTCAATCATTTGCCTTCAGTTGATATAAAACATATGTTTTTCCTCCAAATATGATTTACAAATAATGAAAGTCCAACAGTTAAATATACAACTACTGGTATATCTATGTTTCTTCTTGTATCTTGTATGTTGTTTCTTCTTCTTTTCAAAAATTATCATTTCTAGTTATAAACCAGTAAATATGAGTATAAAATGTGATTTACTTTTTTTTTTTTTTTATTCATTATTTTAAACACATATTTAACTGAAATACAATCCTTTTGGGGGACAAAAACAGCCAATTTAAATTACATCTGGTTAGATGTCTTCAGCTTAGTTGCAAAATAGACTGCTACAGAAGATCTTTCCTGCCCTCACCCATCACCATATACCATATACAACTCCTTAGTTAAATGAGTTACTCCAACACCATTTAATTTTCCTTCGGGATGACTATTTGTATTTTACATACATACAGTACATACATTCCTACCTACCTACCCAGCCTAGTCTAATAAATAAATAAATAATAATAACAATAAATAAAATTCTATTTTTATCCAGTTTTTTTTTAGATTAATTTCCTCTCATGAAAAAATAAATACAAAAATGAGTGTCAATCATAATTGTCCAGGCGAAGTGGTTTGCATGATCAAAAGAGAAATAAACAATATACAAGCATTTAAAATACACTTAAATCCACCAAACAAGCCAAAAAATGGCAAAATGAGGGAAGTTATACTTATTTGTTCATCATAAAATGTGCAATCCAGTTTGTGCAAATGTATGCAATACAAGACAATTAATACATCTGTGTTCGTGTTCGTGTTCATGAACGTTTCTAACCTTCATCTGTTGCCATGGGTTTTGTTGCTCTGCGATCTTCCGTCCACGTGACCCGCTGTTCGGAGACGGCGCTTCCTTAGCAACGAGTGTCAAACCCGGATGTACTTCGGTACGCTCCAGCTAACTCGCCATGGACTGTTCTGGGGGCGAGGAAGTGTACAAATAAAGTTTGTTTTTAACAAAAAATGACGAGGACCGGTACAGTTCGGGTGTTTTATGTCGTTCTCTGGCTATTACAAGGTTAGGAGCCAATTGAGTCGCTGAGGGGAAAATTGTAAGTCGGAAGCATTTTTGTCGTTGTGCTAGCAAGCTAGTGGCTAACGAGCTAATGAAAACAACTTGTTAAACTTGAAATAATCATTAATTTATTGTTATCCATTGAACAGACATTCAAAGCAAACAATATGACGCATAAAAATATATTACTTTATAATGACGCATGCTGCTAGTCTTAAAAATATGACAACATGCATTTATGCGTAAAAAATGTTAGAAAAAGACCATTTACACCGATTATTTGGTACAAATTCCTAGTAGAATTGCCTTCTAGTGTCATTTATGACTCTACGGACACCGTTGTACATGCACAATGCAGCTTTGCAAAGGCTCCTTGTTTAAAAGGTCAAATATTTGTAATTTCATAGTTAATTAAATGCATATCATTCTGATTCTCTTACAGGTATGCGATTAAAATGATTTCGTTACAACTGTGCGTCAAGCAACGATAGGGTTGTGAAGTTATGCTGAGGTTATGGAAAGTTTAACAAATTGTCCTGAAGAGCAGCAGCAGCAGCAGCAGCAGCCCTCATCTGTGATGACCAACTCCTGCTCCAAACAGGAAACTTGCTGCGGTCAAAAGCCAAAATGTACCGGTGGATTTGTCCTCGTGCATGCAGGTGAGTCCAGACACGACAGAAATGAAGAAAAATACTCTTTCTCTTATGATCATACGTTGAACAATATCTACTGATATCGAGTACTGTGAATAAGTTTAAATACATATTTTTTAAATAGTGTTATGCAGTTTTGTTTTTTAATGAACCCTATATTTACATTCTGACTCTTTTTCCAGGTACCCCCCACACATAAAGAAATAAAAAGTTATACATATGTGTTCAGAATTGTGCTAAAAATGTATTTCCACATATTTTCGGATTTTAAAAGTTATTTATTGGAGGTTGGCTGCATTTTGTGGACTTCAAAACTAAAGTCCTTTTATTACTATTCAGAAATAGCATTGGGTTTACAATATTTGCAAACTGGTAAATTATTTTTTGGTTTACATAATATATCCTCCCACCGATATTACACTTAAGTAATGTTTGTACATTTATGATGAATTTCTCAAAAATTGCATCCTTCAGGAGCAGGGTACCACTCTGAATCTAAGGCAAAGGAGTACAAGCATGTGTGTAAAAGGGCCTGCCAGCGGGTAAGTTTGCTTTGTAAACCTTTGGTTGGGTTTACACTGGATAAAGACCTGGTTGTAATACAAAGAATCTGTCAGAGGACTGATAGTCTCTGCAATGTCTTAAAGAGGCATTAGTTGTTTGCTGAGACTAGTTCGTTATGGCGCTTGCTTTGTGTTAGATTACGGCTACTGCGTAGTAGGTTAGGCATCGCATCCATGATGGGGAGCCTGTGGTCTCTGGTAAGAATTGGTTATCAAGAACCTGGTACTGTAAGATCTTCAGGATTTTCCACCCTATGCATTCCCATGTATAAATGGCAGCTTATTATTTACCTAATCAGTTGCTACTAAGACTTCAGGAGCCATGTAATGTTTTTAAACGGAGGAATGTTTTTTTTTCTTGTTTTGCTTTCTGGCGATACTGCTATGCTTCACTAAGTCATACAGGATGTGTAGATCTTAACTAGTCTTTATTCATTGTAAAGACATCCTTTGCTAACTGCTAATCAATTGTCAGTGTGCAATTAACCAAATTTTGTTTGTTTTGTTTATCTCTTTGTGATGTAACTAAATATATTTTTTAAAGTCATTCACTTATAAGATGCTTTCAACTCCAACATTTCTTCTGGAGTTCTCTTCGGATGCTTTTCATGTTTTCGTCACTATCAGCAGGAACATCGTCCAGTGTTTTTTTTAAACCTTCCATGCATTAAACAGAAAATTAATGAGGACAGTCTTATGTGACTAAGATGCCGTCTATAAGCTTTACTTTACATAAGGAAGTTAATTTTTAAGTTCCATAAAAGCATTCTTTGGTAAGAGGAGCAAGTTCTATTATTACTATATATAAATAAGAGTATGTGTATTCATATCATGTTTTGGATTTCAACCTACGTCTGTGGTATAAGATGATGACATGAAATTACAAAAGCTAAATGGATGCATTGTGCTGTTTCATTATTTTAAGTGATTTTTATTTTTTTTCCAGGCTGTGGACCAACTGAGAGCGGGGGCACTTGCAGTGGAAGCTGTGACTGCCGCTTTGGTTGAACTAGAGGTTGGTTGAATGAAATTACGGTCACAATGTAAAACCAACTTTAATAATACATCATTGTATAGACATTTTTCTCTTACATTTTGTAAAACATTCAGCAAGGATTTTTACAAATTATCTACATGTGTTACCAAATAGCTTCTTTTTAACACTAATGCAGTTTTCCTAATTACTAATGTAAAACGTTGTTTTTCATAGAACAAAAAAATAAGCATAAAATATTTCCGAGGAAATCTGTTTAGTTGATTTGGGCGAAATTGTATCATTTATCTCTAATGTAAAAATTTCTCAAGATGAGTAGAGATTAGTTTTAATTGTTACAGCAATACATTCCAATTAATGATGTCTGAAAACTCTAGAAACTGGCAGTATTGTCAAGATTGTTGCTTTTATCTTTTTTTCCTGTCTTTGTTTTCATGGAACATTAATTATTATCATTAGATGTGGCAAAATAATTAAACACATTTACTGAGTGACGTTAAGAGATAGAAATTGCACATAATTATGCCGCACATAATTATGCTGCCCTGAAGAAGCCTATGACAAAATAGGTATTTTTTTTAAAGTCCAGTAGTTGTGTTTGTGCTCCTCTGGTGTGCATTCAAAGCCATACGACTACCAAGAAAGACTAAAAAGCAATTGTAGATACTAAATTTTCATTGTTATCAAGGTAAATACCAAAAAATACTCAGATAAAACTCTTAAGTTGCAAATCCTTAGTGTATAGACTCCATGATATTAAGAAAAATGCAAATAAGTAATTTTTTCAGAAGGCAGACGAAATGCATACTTTTCAGTGGATGGTATATATAAGGTAGAAAGTGAACATTGGGACTATTTGAAGAAGGGGGAAAAAGGGTTTTATCTCGATTCTGGCAGGGTTTAAATGCTATGCATATGCTATACCAGGAATTCTGGCCTCTACAAATGAAAAACATGCATGATAGGCTAATTGGTGATCCCCAACTGTTGGAGAAAGTGTGTTTGACTTGGAGGGAGCTTTATACAGCACACTTTCCAAACTTTTATTGCAATAGTCTAACAAACACCAATGTTTTTTTGGGGGGTGGTTAGTAACAGTGCATTATATTTTGTTTTGGCTTAGATTACCATTTTATTAGTCATTAGATACTCACTGTATCACAACTCTGGGGTAAAATTATCAGTAAGCAATTCAAGCCTGCATCCCTTTTTTTTTTTACCTTGAGTTGATTAAAAAACTTGTTTTACTTAAATTGTAGCAAAATGGATTATTTTATATTTCAATTGTTTAAATAACTACATAATTTAACATACACACGGACAGATAGCTAATTTGTCAATTTAGTTTTTATTAACACATTATAAATGGGTGAAACCTGTTGATACGCAGGTAAAGGAGTGATTTTCCTTTTATTTATACGATATGGTGCTACTAGAAATAGTTAGTTTTTTTTGTCTACTTTCAGGACTCTCCCTTTACAAATGCTGGCATGGGCTCCAACCTTAATCTGTCGGGGGAAATTGAATGTGATGCAAGCATCATGGACGGGAAGTCGCTTTATTTCGGCGCAGTTGGAGCCCTCAGCGGTGAGCTTGTACTTTAAATGTAATGATGTGCTTTGATATTCTCTCAGAAAAAGGATTTTTTACATTGTTTTTGTTTTGTTTTTAATTACATCTTGAGAACAACTGAGAATTTAAATTTTACAGTGTGTGTATAAATCGGTGTTCTCACAGCTTGATTTCTTTTGGATGCTCAACAAAAGCTTTAAGCACAGTTGTCGACATCTAGCACTTAATGTTTAGTCCAGAAGACAATAGATTGTCCATTACGTAATTTGGAAATTAACATTTATTTTAACAAGAAATGGAATACATACTTAACCAACACGTGTGTTGCGTAAGGGGTATATGACCATTGCAGTGTTACAGAGAAGCAATGCATCGTCAAATACATTTTAGATATAAAAAATGTTCATGTCACACCCTTAATTTAGTCCATTTAACTTTTTATGTTTCTCTTATGGAGTTACACTGTTTTACGAGTCTATTTCTTTAAATTTCTTTTCAATTTAGATCTTTATTTCTTCACATTAACTGTGACCACTTTTTTCTATGCCTTGGCAATAGAAAACATCCCCTTACCAGTTTTCACTGCAGGATGATTGGTTCAAGTACGATAAAGTTTAGGCTTTTATTGTGTGGTTGTGTAGATTAATTACACTGTCATGCCGTGCTTAACTGAAAAAAACCAACAAAAAAAAATTCCCCTTCTCTTCAGGTATAAAAAACCCGGTCTTAGTTGCAAACTGTCTCCTGAATGAAGCACAAAAAGGGAAGCTGTCAGCAGGCAGAATACCACCCTGGTGAATATTAAGAGTCCTGATTAAAGATGGGAATGTCACCACTCCCCTGTTCTTAACTTTGCCGTCTTTTTTGGAGCTTTCTGGTGGGGCCTGGGGCACGAGAATGGGCAGTCTGCCACGGGATACCTCCATGCCCTTCAGAGAAAATGGCAACAAGTGAGTACTGTTGAAGCCGTTTATACATACATTTTTTGTTTTACGGTACGTAAACCAACCCGCCATGAAGTAAATAGAAAGACTTTTATTCCAGTAAATGGATGCAATTGGACCACTTTTTGTTGTTGTCACATCCAGAGTTCAGTTTATCTGCGTACAAAAGGAACAAACGAAAGATGGAGCTGGCAGAGAAAATGGACACGGGTCAAAACCAGACAAAGAAAAGAAGACAATCATCTGAAAATGTGAGTTGTTTTTTTGATTCATTTTTTGAAATTGAAAACAAAGGAAATGATCTCAGTAAAAATAGGTTTTCACTGCAGCAGTGGTCCCGATGTATTTATTGTCTTTAACAGCTATAGGCAGGCCAATTTAGAGGAGCTGAATGTTTGTTTTAAAAGGGTGTAGCACATTATTATCTCTCAGGAAACATGTTATGTCAAAAACATTTGACAACATTGTTTTGCATCAAAAGGGCTACTCAAGAAATTAATTGACTACAAGTGAGCTTTTACAAAATTAAATCACTTTTCAAATTGTTTGTGAACATGTTGAACAGTGCTTAAAAAAGTGCCAGGACTGCCTCCCACAGCGCATCCGTCCTATTTCCTATTCAAAATGAAACTTCCTTTTTGAGTAAACATAATTTAAAATCAAAATCTTCTTCGTTTATGAAATAAATTTGTAAATTTAAGTAGTGAATAAAAGAATGAGGTTGGGAATTAGAGCAGCCAAAATAGTTTCCACCTCAGAGTTTGTTGGGCTTCCCTATGGAGATGGAGAATTAAAAAAAAAGATGTCTGGGATTTTTAATTTTAGTTTTGCTGTGTTTTGTTTTACTTAATGAATTTTTAATTTTTAAAAAAATGTTATTTAGTTTAGTTTTGTTCACTACATAAACAGTGTAATATTTAGTGTAAAGTTTAGCAGCCTATTTAAAGCAGGGGAGGGTCACATGGGTTTCATACGAACCCCCAATCTGCTGGAGGGTGGAAACGTTTATCTTGGTTCACATGCGAATCCTGTTGGGATGTAAATAAACATGTAGCGTGCAAAATTGAAATGGCTTTTTAATCGCGTTTTGGTTTCGTACATCTACTTCATAGCTCACTCAAATGTGAGTGAGCTATGAAGTGTTCAATGCGAAACAAAACAAACAGCTTTTATGGCCCACAGGTTTATACAAGTGACCAATGATTTGGGGATAAATCTTTGTGTCAAACGACTGATATTCCTAATCTGCACAAAGGCAGTGTTTGTTTTTCTTTTTCAAAACGCGTGACTTATTTGAAGATTAATATGGGAATATCTGATGCCGTTAAAGTGTTCTAGGTTGGTGGAGGAATAATATCGTTCCCTTTTCCCCCCATTTTGATTTATGACACAAGAAGCATCTGTGTACTTATGGTCTATTGCTAAATGTTTCAGGGAGTGCAAAATATATATATGTTTTCTTCATCTTTTGCATCAATCATTCCCAGTAAAACTGAAAGGCACGGATACTCAATTCCACAATGGTTTCTGATTTTAAAATTGCTGGCTTTGGCTTGTTTCGGTCTTAGAACCCCCCAGAGACGTGACTGATGTAAGAGGAAAAAGCCTTGCGTTGTTTTCTTTTTCTTGCTTCTTTCCTTTCTACTCCAAGGTTTAATCAGTGGATTTAGGTTTCGCCGATGCGGCGTTGTGATCATGCAAAATAATGCCAGTTTGGATGTTAGAGTCCGAAATTGTATTCCTCATCTCCTCTGGACTCGTGGTCACAAAAAATTCCATTTCAACATGACCTGCAATCAGAGGAAGAAACAGCCAATTTAAAGTACAGCAGAACATTTTAATTAAAGATGAAGGCGGAGAAAAAGGGGGATTTAACGGGGTCCGTTCCTATTTCGTAAATATTCAAACTTTTTTTTTTTTTTTAAAGACTTCCCTGTTTTTATTTTGTGCTACCTAAATTCTTTGGTAATTTTTTTCGTTTGTGTACATTTTCAAAACATGTGTGATTTTTTTTTTTTTTCTTTCTTGGTGGGATGTAGGAAAATGGCTCAGGGAGCCTGGACACAGTCGGCGCTGTTGTGGTTGACTCGGAGGGGAATGTAGCTGCAGCTGTCTCCAGTGGAGGCCTAGCTATGAAACATCCCGGGAGGGTCGGCCAGGTACGGTCGCCCCCTCAAATACTCGATACAAATTCAAGTACAAACTCAACAATTCAGCATTTGTGAGTGTATTTCATCTTAATTAAGACTTATAAACACAGCAGATTTTAAGGGAGATTAAAACAAGCTCACAGAAGAATAGAATGAGTAAAATATCATCAGTAGATGTTTAATACAAAACTGTGACTCGTCTTCTGAAGAGTTGTTAGAATAAGGCTTTTTTTTCGGTTTTTACATGCATTTGTTTGATGCAAACCCATTAAAAAAAGACCTGACTGGTCTCATCATGACAAGTTTTGTCATGTCCCAACTAAAATCTTAGAAGTTCTTCACAATAATGTATGTTTTATTTTATATTAAAACATTTTAACATTTTACCACAGCTGTTTACAGTAAATCCTTTTTCATCCAGAACAGACTGAACATGGGATTATTTCTTATCTCTTTGTTGGTTCTGTAAATGTAATTTATATTCAGATATGTTTGCTGTTGCTTCAGTTTTTGTCCACAACAGTAAAATAACTCGGTGGGTTATTTATGTTTTTGTCCTTCCCAGCCGCCACTGAGTGGCGCCAACAGCCGCTCTCAGGAAGCCCAGAAAAGCCTTGATTGTGTATAACTCTAAGTCCAAAAAGAAACATTGATAGTGATAGTATGGATGCCAGAACTATGGGGTACTTCACTGATGCGTAGATGAAATGTCAGTGTTGTTGTCCTTTTTGATAAGATTTTATAAGATTAAGGAAGTATATATATAGTGGCGATTGTAGCTCTAACAATATAATATATGTAAATATTTGCCAGAACAACAACATTATTAATATTATTACTGAATATTTATACCTGCCTAAATTTTTGTGCTGTTGCCTCCCTAATTACTGCTGCAGCTTTTGAAAAACACTCATTTTTCTTATCCCCCTAAACTATTCTGCTCTAACTTGTGTTTGTCTGTCTCAAAAAAAAAAGACTAAATACTTGAAGGTTTGTGGTTTTATTTTAACTTAAACCTGTTGATTCAAGGCTGCTTTTGATATCATGGCTAGTTCAATCTGTGTGAACTTTGCAATATTAAATGTTGAAATCTCTGTATACCACCAGTAATTTCTCAGTTGAACCTTTATTAATAGTATTTAAAGATTTAAAACAACTGCTTGAATAAATCTACCGAATCTGTGTGGTTTGAATGTTTCATGTCTGACAGTCTCCAGCATTTTATTGATCGACGCACCTTTGGAAAGCTTGAACACAGCAGCTTGGAAGTTTCAGCGAACAGCTGTTACTACTGAAGTCTCATGGCTTTCTATTCACCTTTTTTTTTTTTCTCCCATTGTTAGTCTAGCACTGCCTCAGCCTGATCTAATAAGCCAAATACATTTTTGGTTATTAATGGATATTGTTTAAATTAATGAAACTTCCTACTCAAGATTAATTTCGTAGCATACTAGATGTCTGTTTTTAGTGTAATTGCAGATGCGTGTATTGTAAATGTTTTTCTTTGGGACCAGTCATTTTCTTACAAGTAACAAAACTATAAAAATGAGTACAACATGGAGTTTGAACAGAAAAAAAAGGTAGTATATGTATCTGCCTCAAACTGATTATCAAACCTTATGCTCACAACTAGCCCTGAGTCTACGATGCTGTTAATTAGCTTGAAATAGTTCCTACAGCCTGTCTTTCTTATTTGTATGACAAAGGTAACATTTAAGAGTTTGTATCTTCTTCCATTAATACTAATTAAGTCGTATTTCTCTCTTATCTTTATTCTAGGCTGCTCATTATGGATGCGGCTGCTGGGCTGAAAACGCCTGTAACATGAACTCCTACTCTACAGCAGTGAGTACCTCAGGTAAAACCTAATATTCTACACATCTTTGGCATTTTCTAACGAGTCTGGAAGCAAATGACCGATGCAAATGGTCAGTGGTTCTGCTTTTTGCTGCAGGTCAGCCTTTTTTGTTTTCGCTCATGATATAAACCAATGCAGTGATTCATTTCCAAAGAAATCCTAACAATGCTTTCCGATGACCTCTAACTTTTTCCTGTTGAGTGATTGTCATCAGTCACTTCCGGGGCTGATTGAGTCGGCTTTTGGTTAGCCAGCTGCATGCCAGGTGGGTTGCAAAGCTCTTTGGATGTTCAGTGATATTTGACATGGGACACCTGCTTGAGATAAAATGGAAAAAGGAACTGTTGGGAGTGACGTATAGTTATTGGAAACTCACGCTAGGAATACTTATCAACATTTACATCACCACGCCAGTTAAATTGGCGGTGAAGCTGCTACTGATCAAATGTATTTAGGCATTAGGTTTAACATGTTCCACATTTTTTAACAGGATTTGGATTTTACATAGCGCATTCAGATAACTCAGTGTATTTTCAATTTTTCAGTATGCTGACATTACTCATCTTATGTGTACTAAATAAATCAAGCGGGTGTAGTCTGGGACCCTTAACTGCACCTACTTCTAGAAACACTATTATTGTTAAAGATTAGTCGCTGCTATATACATTTCTGTCGCCTAGGATTTGTATGTTGTGCTGTTGGCACTTTCCATGCTGGCGCAACATTATGGGTTGGATCTTGCACTCAGCATGGTGATAGCGGAGCAGTTGTGTCTCTTACAGTGTTTTCACATCTGGGATCTTTAGTCCGTTTTAAGCAAACTCCTTAATTTGTGTAGATGTGAACATGGGAGTTGCGACAGTGGCTCACGAGAGGAGTTTAGTCCTGAAACTGGTGGGGCGCCATTTCATACCCTCTTGTCTCTTGTCGTTGGGAAGCTGGTCAAAGTGCAAAAATTGAGTTATAGGCAGGTCAATACTTAAAGAAAACCTGCTAAGGTGTGCAAACGACTTTAAAGTAGGGCAGAGGTTTACCCTCCAGCATGACAGCAACTCTAAACATACAGTCTAAGATGCAGTATAATGGATAAGATCCAATAAAAGAGGTATTAAATAGATTTTTTCTTTTAATTCCAGGCCTTAATCAAGTTGATACTTAATGGTAAAACATAAAAAAACTGATGTTCGCGGACAGCCCAGCTAATCGTACCAAGCTTAAGCTATATTGTTAGACTGAAAGACAGATGTAGAAATGGAGCTGGTGGAGAGGGACAGTGGAAGGGCTTAGGGGAAGTAAGAGAAAACCGGTTTTACAAGGTATTGACTCAAGGTGGTTTAATACTATTGATTATCGTTTTCCTTCAGTTTCATAGATGATCTCTACTTCGTGTTGGATTGTCAAACATAATTCTAATAAAATACAAGTTTGTGGTTGGAAATTGATAAAATGACTGCTGGCTTCCTCTGGTTTAAGGTAATAACAGCCTTTTGGGTAAATATGTCCTCGTAATCCTGGAAAAATCTTCCTACTTTTTAAGTAGATTATGCATCATATGCAACCATGGTTTATTGTTTCCAACAGCTGAAAGTCGACTCGAATTTCAGCTTTAAAAACCTGGTCTATGCAGTACTTGTCTTTTATTTTTTGCTGTAGCAAGACCATTTGAGCTGTCATGTGTTAAGATCTGTGGATGTCTCCAGCATAGCTTCTGGGGAACATTAGAAATCCTTTTGATGTGGATCTGTCTCCTAATGCATCTCAGTGCAAATGAACTGATCTGATCAGACAGGATTGAGTCTGAGCTTTATATACTCAAACCTATAATACATTGTGATTATCCTCACAGCTAAATTAAATGTGAGATTGTTGTAGTTAAGAAACAACAACAAATATTGCAAATGCATTATTTAAACAATTTTTTACACTGGAGCTGCAGTTGATATTATAACTGTTGCTCTTATAGATCTGGTTTATATATATTGGTTTCTGAATGATAAGGTGTTTTAACGCTTTCTGCATGCAGGTTAAAGGTGGTGGTGTTCATTTCAGCTCATCTGTCGCGTACCTGTTGCGTTCCCCATGCAGCATCCGAGCACGGTGTTAGCAAAGATCGGTTCTGCTCTGTTATGTCAGTAGATCAAGTGCATAACTCTCCTCCCTGTGTGTATTTTTTGCTTCATCCCGTCTTACCATACTGGATCTTCTTTGCTTTGATGTAACCAGCACAAAGCCCGTCTTATTGGTTTGAAAAGCACAATGTGGGTTCCAGATCAGCACCTGTTTTTAATTTCCCTAACTTGAAAGCAGTTTCCATCAAACAAAACTGAAAAAAAAAACAATATCTTTTAATCTGACGCAATGAGCTTGAACCTTACCCTTCGTGTCACCCCCTTTTTTTTGCTTTAGAAAAAGCCACAAACCTCTTCTTCTTCTACCACCTCTTTTTACTCCTCCTTTTTTTCCACCCTTTTGTTTGAGTTTTAGTAAGATTTGTAATATGTGGCTCATCTGGGTCACATGTTTACCACTTCATCTGGTCTTTACTTTGC
The DNA here is from genome assembly GCA_032876305.1 of Orestias chungarensis. Taxonomy (NCBI): domain Eukaryota; kingdom Metazoa; phylum Chordata; class Actinopteri; order Cyprinodontiformes; family Cyprinodontidae; genus Orestias; species Orestias chungarensis. The sequence goes on along the minus strand of JAVLVB010000251.1, from coordinate 3,566,257 downwards.
TGTGGTCACTGAGGCATCAGCTCAGAAGTACAATTGATCTACGATTGCATGTGTATTTTTTATTTATTGCTCTGTTGCATATCAGAATTTTAGGTTCCCCCTTTATGTGCCACATTCATAATCTCTGTTTTTTTCTTCTGGAAGGCTCTTGTGTGTAAAACGCAGAGTGGATGGCGAGTGCAGCCCTCTGTTTTTCTTTAAAAAGAACTGGAAACCGCTTTAGGCACTTGGCCTGCATAGTTACTAACCTGCATTTTGTTCTGTTGTAATTACCTGATATTTTATGGCCGCTTTAATTTGTATTTACAGAAACAATGAGGCTGTTTAATTCCTCAGCCTTTATATGAGTTTTCACGAGTGCTCTGTCGTCAAATAAGTTTTATTTTCAGTTTGAGAATCCTACTAGTTTTTCTATGCAATTATAAGCTTTACTTTTGAAATGGTATTTTTCGATGCATCTGATTGATTGAACTGATTATAACTCTTGTCTTAATACTAAAAAAATAGTAATTATTCAGGTCACTACATGCTTTCCATATTTCCTGCTGTCCCTAAATCCTTCAGGTCTTCTTCCATTAGACTATTCATGTGGTTAAAAGTTCTTAAAAGGCAGTTATAGAGGCAGGAAACCCCCAATCACCAGATTTTTCAATGGAAAGCTCTCCTTTTACCAGTTCATCTACACTCCAAACTTTATCGAAGAAATTGTGGATACAAACAGTCAAGATGGACAAGAAGTTGAGACAATTAGGAGGAGCTCAGATGCCTCCTGGTTGTCTTTCCAGTGAAGTGTACACGTTCCATTGACAGACTACCCAGAGAACGTCCCAGGACATGCTGGAGGGACTGTATTTTATGTTTATGTGTTTACGTTTATGCATTGAGCAGACGCTTTTATGCAAAGCGACTCACAAAGTAGACACAAGATTGCAGTTATTAATCTGACAATAAGCTATCTAGAGAAAAATACCTAGTCAGATTTTGTGCTGACAGTGAAGAGATAGAGGGAATTACAGAGAGAGTAGTAGAAGGGGTACAGAGGTATGACTAAGAGTTAGGATAGGAGATGCTCTTTAAAGAGGTGGGTCTTCAAGATGTTCTAGAAGATAGACTGGGACGCTGCTGTTGTTATGGCCCTTGGTAGGTCGTTCCAGCATCTTGGAACAACACAAGAGAACAGTCTGGGTTGTCTCAATTGTGGTGTAGGCACTGCTAAACGACAATCCATTGATGACCAAAGTGACCGAGCTGTGACATAAGCCTTTGCAAGAGTATTCAAATAGATGGGAATCGTACCCTTAAGCACTTTGTAGGCTAGCATCAGGGACTTAAATTGGATGCGGGCAGCCAGGGGTAACCAGTGAACCTCAATGAACAGTGGGTTGACATCTTGGCTGGCCTGGGAACACCTTGGGATTTTCCCAGAGGAGCTGGTCCGTTTGGCTTTTGTGCTGCTGCCTCTGCAAACTTTGGTGTCTTTTTGGTATGGAAACCAAAGTCACGATTAGAAACTGTACTGTACAATACGTTATTTAAAACTTAGGATGGTAGCAAGATAGTGCCCTTTATTAATTATTTTAAATAAAATTACAGAAGTAATTCCAAAAAGGATCCACTCTTAAAACATTTCAAATAAATTTTAAGAAATATAGTTTAAGTTTAATGAGAAAGAGCTTGTGGTGTAGTTGATCTGTTTTATTCTTAGTATGAAATAAACGACCAATACTTTAAAAAAGTTGCTCACCATGTCTGTTGTGGCACTGTTTGGGGGACAAATGAATGATCTAGGATTTTTATAGCAGAAAGGAGTTGTGTTCAACAATATTATACGTCTTAAACCTGCAGCGGGTTAGCTGCCAGATTTAGCTGAATAGTCATTTTCTTTCATCAGTGTGATAATAGTAGAGGCATATTCCAGGATGACGATACCAAGATCCATTTTAATGTACTTTTTTTGTTAGTGGTTAAGGGAAGATGAGACTGTATTTAAACGCATGACTAGTAAACCACAGAGTCTACACTGTGATCCCATTGGAAATGTTTTGGTTGCTATGGAGATTGACTTTAAGTTGCGATGTGACTCTCCCATCCCTAATTAGACCAACTGGAAAGTAACAGACGGTTGTTATAACATTGCATGAGGCTCAGGTTTTTATCCAGCGATAATGTATGGAGTGGACAGATCAGAACAAACCCAACATGAAAAACTGTCACAATAGTAACCCCTAAGCTTTTGCAAATGTGTCCCTATTAAAGGGATTTTACTTAGTATTTACTCACTGAGACTGTTACATTTCTAACATTATGTTTATGGAAGTTTAACCTTTGATTAAACTTTTCACCATGTTTACAACTTTTTTAAATTACTTTTTCAGCCCCTAGAGTTTCACTCGTTTCGCTAAGGAATATAAAAATGGTTGAATGAATAATTTTTCGTTTGAACCATTAGACCGAGGGTCTGTTGTACAAGTTTTCGATGCATTGCTCTTCTCGCTTACCTGCAATAAATGAATGGCTCGTTGTGGGGCCTTTGCCAAACTTGATTGCATACTGAAGAGGTCATTTTAATCATTTGATTCAGCACCAAAGCTTGGTCCAGATATTTCTAAAAGCAAATATCTCTGCCAAATCTTTTTACATCAGAATATCTTTTTTTTTTTTTATATATATATATATAATATATATATATATATATATATATATATATATATATATATATATATATATATATATATATATATATATATATATATATATATATATATATATATATATATTATATATATAGTGTAGAGCAAAGGGAAAGCCTATGTCAGCCAATTTGAATCATTTCCTGTTTGGAATACAACATGGCGCCTCCTGTGCACCCCAACATTGTGAAGCAGATACCACAGCTATGTTTGGACAAGGTCTAAAGCCTGCAGAACAGTTAGGTGACTGATATCCTTTTAGCTTCGTGTTCAGGGTGGGATAGAGTGCCAAATTTCTATCAGTTCTTTTAACAATGGCAGGGGATGAAGGTTGAATTTAGAAATGTATTCCATTATCCAAAAGGACACAAATCCAGCTAGAACTAACATTTGAGACAAATTTTTCGTATGTTTGCCTCTGCACTGCATGTTGCCCATCAGTATTTTGGATTTTTGACAGATTGAACACTCAGTTACAAATCCTAAATAATGTCCAGTTGAACTGGTCTTTCTAACCTCTAATAACATATAAAAGCTAAACATGTAGCTAAGACAGCTATTTTAATGGATACTTGTGTACATGTAAGCATCTCACTGCAGCTGTATCTATAACTCCATCTAGTTTGGTAAGAATCGTTTGTGTGTGTGTGTGTGTGTGTGTGTTTTGTTAGGCTGTGGAGAGCATCTGATTCGCACCATGCTGGCTCGGGAATGCTCCGCTGCCATGCATTCTGAGGATGCCCACCAAGCACTGCTGGAGGCTATGCAAAACAAGTTCATCAGTGAGTCACCATCACGCAGCTTGATGACTGCTGCTTTGCAAACACACAGACACACTTTCTGTTTGACCAAAAATGCACTTGGAAGACAAACAGATGTTCCTCCAAATGAATAGTGAGTGAACCACCAGAACCCTTTAAAAAAAGACACAATTTTTGCATTATTTTATTGTTAGTGTAAACTGATGTTCCACACGACACGGCTGACAGCCCCAAATGACATGGCAGACACGGCATGTTTTTGCGCGTTTATTAAAAGGTATAATTTTGCCGCGTTCGAAGAGGTTGGTCAGTTTTAGAGATCCTCGTTAAGCGTGTTTGCTGTGCAGCGAGTGACCACTTGGTGTTAAATCAGAGGATAGAAAGAAAAGACAAGTGGATATATGTGGTAGTTTCAGCTTTGTTCTGGCCTCTGGAAGTCCATCTATGTCTGGCTTTGTGATGTATTTGTTTTTCTGATGCTGAGGTCAGTTTGAAGTTATTTTGTGTTTTTGTCTGAATACAAATAATGTTCAAACAAAGCGCCATAAATCCGTTTGACAGCATGACTTAATCAAAGCCAAAGTGAGGGGCTAAAATGTTGAAGGAAATGTCTTTTTAGCCATATGTATGTCCGATTGTTAAAAACTACCTATGTTTGCATGCTCACAGTTCCTTTGATCGGATTGAAATGGGGTCGGATTAAATAATCTAACTGTATGGTTCACATGGAACGTTCTGTGCATTCAAATACAGTAGGTTTTATTCAAAAGAAAGGCACAGATAAGTTTTAACGTCTTATTAATAAAAGTTTAAAAAAAAGCAGAAGACGTAGAACAGACATGTGCAGTCAATTATACTCTTTCATTATAATCATGCTGCTGAATCCTTTATCCATTATCTGATATGGGATAGGAGGTTGTTTTGCTAAACTACAAAGTAAACAATAAAATCTGGCTGTTTGATTGTCTTGCAACAGAATCCTAAAAAGTATTACTGAGACATTGTGGACTGTTTACCAAGCAGAAGTGACAAACACATGCCAGCATTTTGTTTTCCAACCCAGACGGGGAATGTTGAGCCAGGAGAACATCATAACAAGGAGACAAACTTTGTTTGAAGGACACAGGACGAGCAGCGAGGACCAGACACAATATTTTCATCAAATAAAACATTTGGTCCTGATTTATTTATTTTTTTAATTCTTTATTTTGCTTGTTGCTGTTTGAGGACAAGTCATGCAGCAGATGTTTGTAGTGTGTTTCCTTTACACATGAAGCTTTTTATTTTATTTTTTGTGCACGGCACCAACACTGAATAACACAACTCATTTCTGTTTTGTTATTTCAGAGCGAAGGACGGCTATCTATTTTTCGTGTTCATTATGTTCTGTTATTGTTGTGCATACAGCAGTTATATCACCAGTCATTATCCTATTATTCTACCCACATGAAAGCAGTGAAATATTGATATTTAGCAGACTGCTAAAGAGGATAATTGCATCAGAAGAGAAAACCAATTCCAGTTGTTTGACTTGGCCAAAAAGGCAAATAGCTCAAATTGGGGGTGGGGGGTAGTTCTCAATAAATCCCTTTCATTTGATTAAAGTGATTGTGTTATGCGAATTCCACACAGGATAAAAACCAAGGTTTCAATAATTGTTTCAAAAATTCAAGGAGGAAAAATTGCCTCTGAAGTTCAATACTCCCAGGATTTAACCCGATGCCAGCAGCAAATTTAGGACTGATTGTTCAAGCAAATCTTATTCAAGTTTGAAGCGTATTTACATTTTGTTGTGTTTATGATTCCATAAAAGTGAGGCCTCTCTGAAAACCAGCAGAGGTATCTATGTCAGCCTAGGATTTGTATAGGTTGTGGCTTATTTACTGCTTGTAATACGAACAAGTACATAAACTCCTGTACTCAATCAGCTTACTATTGAATTAAAGGTTGGCCAGATTAAAGTGATTGCTCAAAAAAAAAAAGGGGGGGGCAATACTCTTCTTGAATTTTGAATCTGCAGCCAGATTGGATTAAGGAGCTGGTTTAAAGGAGGCACAGGACTGCTTGCTGTATTTGCTCATGTGAATGTGTGATGCGGACATCCCACAAGATATTATATTATATATAACGGTAGTGAAATTTTCAACTAGTGCATGATGAGTGGTGGTGTGATTGAATTCGGGAGTGATTGTACTGTATATATGGACAGTTCTTTAGTTGTTTTTTTTTCATGGTTGAGTTTTACGTAGTGTTCAGAACACCATAACGTTGTCTATCAGTATTCATGACTCTTGTTTTCATGCTTTATTCCCGTTATTTATTATAAAGTTGCTGCTTATAACTAAAGATTGCATGGAATTATTGATGAGAGTATAAGAAAAAAAAAATATGCTTGATACCTGCTTAACGGTTGTAATTTCAACAAACACCTAAGTTGAGCCTCAGCAGAACACTTATTACAGATGTCCTTAAGACACGGATACATTTCTCGACCTTTGTACTTGACCTTTGTCCGTTCTCCCCGCAGGTTCACAGTTTCTGGCGACTGAAGATCGTGTTCTAGGCGGAGTTATCGTCTTGAGATGCTGCAAATGTTTGGAGGCAAAGCCATCTCCAAATATTCAAGCTGCAATGGGTAAGGCATTAATATTTGCAGCTCCAGGCATAAATCCCTGCCACCAATACCAGTAGACAAAAATTAGGTTACTTTATTTACACCCGTAGGTAGATTTGTTTTGCAGCAATTTAATGTATGCACGTTCGTGCACACACACACACAGTTAATGACTAGATTCATTCACAAGTAAAGGGGTGGCCACAAATCATATCAGAACAGAACACAGAAGAGAAAAGTAAGACTTAAAATTCAAATTAAGTATAAAAAACAAATGAACGATTTGAATGAATCTGTTGAAATCCACCAATTGTGGCGGTATAATTTTGTTAGTTAATTTCACCAACAGCAGCAGGAGAAAAGCTGTTTTTCAACTATCTTCTTATCCCAGCGTATTTCTAAGAGTGCGCACTCTTAAAGGCTTGTCATTTAGTAATTAAAGTTACTTTATGCTTGTTGAAAGTAAGAGTCATCGCATAATAAAACAATTGCATACTATATGATAAACCTATTATCATCTCTGCTCTGATACATTTTATTCTATGCTGTTGTATTGAATAGCCGACAATACACCTTGAACTAACCCATTTAAACAATCTGATTGACCGTTGATAACTCCTACTTTCTGTGTCCTGTTACTTAAAAATCTAAGGGCCAACCCTCCAAATTGTTTCTTAACAATAACAACTCAACAGGCCTGTTGGCTCTTTTAGATAGTATTAAAAGCTGAGAACAAATCCACTAATAAAAGCAGATGCTCTAACTCTGTGAATAAACAAAAATTTATGATTGGTTGCATGAGTAAAAGCGGGAGGAGATACCAGCGGCTTTCCTCGCTGGTGGTCTGGGGTTGTGCAGTCAGGCTCTGGTTTCACCTCCTTTATCTCAGATTCAAACTCGGACCTCCCACTTTGGAATCATCTGCTAATCCGTACGCAAGTGGGTCCTTCTGAGAACTGCTGAGTTTGACTTTATTTGTGGATGTGGGTTCCTTATCTGCTGCTTTAAAGCAGAGCCGCTTCTGCTTAGCTGACACCTTAAGAATGACCACAAGTTGAAAAGTTTGATTAATCGCAACCGTTTCTCATGTCATAACTTCCGATTTAGGGAAGTTACATAATGCAAGCGCTTTACATTAATGCTGTAAAATGGTATGTTATCACAGATTTGTTTGGGTATTTTTTCAGGCTTTTTGACTTTTGTCTATTGTATGAGTTTGAGCTTTAAAACAGTGCAGCATTGTTTTGTATCCTCACTGCTTTATATTAATTATTCCAGGTGGACTAAGCCATCGTTTTGTGTTTCTCTTGTTTATACGCAGTGGAGTTCCTGTGGAGTCACACAACAGAGAGCATGTGTGTTGGCTACATGTCTGCCCAAGACACCAAAGCCAAGGTGAGTTTACATTTTGCCACACAAAATATCAGACCATCAGAATCAGTTACAAAATGAGTTTCTATGTGCTCTTTGCTTCCAATATATTCTAAATTACTATTTTTGTCAGATTTTGCAAATAAAAGTATTCAGCTTATACATACAGTTTGTAATGTTGCACTTCTTGAGTTTGTAAATCCCACCCCCCCTAAAAAAATACCTCCCAAAATTTTGTTTCTATTTATTCAGACAAAATAAGTTTAACAAAAACACTAGTTTTTTCTGTAATGCAACAATAAACAATAAATAAATTTACTAGGAATGCTTTTATTTTGTACCATCTTTAATTTATTCCTTATTTACTGTTACATTTGTTACTATTCAGTCATTTCCTAGAAAAAAAAACTTAATTGTTGGTTTTTTTTTTATTAATATTTTATATCTCGGACATTTTATAAATATCATCGTAATGGATTCAAAGAGCATTAGATCTTCTGTGTTGTCTCCGTATCACACTCACTTCATATGAAAGGGATGCACTGTTGTTCAAGTCTGCTTCAAATTTCTGAGTGTTTGCTTTCCGTGTCCGTTTAACTGCCTTTCTTCAACCATTCTTTTCTAATATTACTTATGGTTTCCCTCTCGGGTCACTGCCTGGTCCTAACATACCTTAAAGTTAACTGAAAATCTTCAGCCAGTGGGTCGCTCTGTGTAATTTCCACCCCCAACTTTCTATAATGGTCCAAGGTTTTTGATATATTTGTCTTTGAGCTACATTATGAGCTTGCAAGCCTAGGCAAATTTATAAAAATTAAAATAAATAAGCTCATGTGATTATAAATTTACGATTTTACTTTTAGGAGACTATATCCATCAATAACAGGCATTTGAGAAAAAAATGGTAATTGAATCTTTGAATCGCCTGGGGGCGGGTGAACACTTCCTCTTGAGGAAGCCGTGGTGGTTTTGATATTTCAGAGCACAGCCAGGATCACAGCTGCTCCACCAAACCTCACACTGCTTCCACCGGAGGCATCTGCGCACCAGAGCAGCTGGCTCCTCCGTCCGTCACGCTCCCTTGTCGGGCGCAAACACGATTTCCCCTCGCCTATCCCCAGCTGGGACCAGAGGCGTTTTCTTCTCACTGCCTAACTTGCGTTCATTAACTGGTACCATGGAGGACTGCATCTGTTTTCTCTCTCACCTGTCAGATGAAGTTCAAACGGCAGCAGATAGGAGCTTTAAAGTGCTCTGACCGCTGTCACAGCTGCTGTGGTCTGAGCTCGAGGCCCACCAAGAGCCTCCTGCATGACCGTGACCTTCATGGTAAATCTGAGGGAACAGCATCAAAGTTAGAGATGGGTACAGCTATTGTACTGTAGCACGGTGTGGCAGTGTTACTGTGACTGAAAAGTCTCACAGGACATGTCATTTCTTTCTTCCTGCACAGCTTAGACATTCACTGTCCGGGCTGCTATTATTCAAACATTCCTTTCATTCCTATTAGCTGACCATTTCTGTCCAGCAAAAGCTCTGATTCAGTGACATAAATACTTGAAAGAGCTTATACTTAGCAGCTGTTAAGATGACAGTGGCGTCTTTAGAGTCACAAATACAGAATTATCTCTTTTACCCATTTAATTCTGTCTCCGTGTCCATTTATTTGACATAAACACAAAGCAATTTTGATATATTCTTGTACATCTATATTAAGGGATGCATTGCAGCATAAGCTCCACTTGTGAAAGTAAGTCTGTTGGGCTTAAGGCGATTATTGCAGCCTCATGTCAATTTCTAATAGGCTTCTTTCCAGAAAATAAAAAAAGGACAACTTTTCTTTATTACTTTAAGTCTTCCTGTTATCTGCTACAAGCTTCGTGTTAAAAAACATACAAATACTGAAAGTGATTTGTGGTTTAGTAGTTTTATTCTTCTATATTTATATAGCAACAAGCTTCACACAAAAGCTTGTTAGAGTCTTGAAGGGCTTGTTATTGTGCACTGTTAGGTAAATGTACATTTGTTTGGTGTCTGACCAAATGGTCAATCAAGTTCAGGCAGCAGCTAACTTCTAAGTGCATCTTTTCTATTTCGTATTGATTGATTCAGGATAGATAGACACCAGTACTTTTGCCTCATTTTCTCCCTTTTTATCAGCTGTTTATAAAACATCTAGAGAGCATTTAGTCCTTATATGTTTTCACTCTTTACTGTGAAATAACCCGTTTTTCCTTGAGGAGGGGCATCTGGTTTCAGTAATTCTTCATCTGCATTTACACTTTTATTAACTGCAGAGCATCAAATAACAGTTTACTGAGCTACCAACCTAGCATTTGAGGCTAAGTGTTGTTTAAACAAGTTTAATAGGAGACTGACTTTCTCCTATTTTATATCTTTACCACTATAAAGATCTTCTTCTTCAATGGAGTGAAAAAAAAGCAAGGATGTTTGCATAAATATAGTTTGTTTTGTGTGTCACAAAACTTATTTTTTTAAATTCATCTTTCAAGGAGGCAAAAGTTAAAATAGAATACGAACGTCTTTGTAGTTATTCTAAGTGGGGGAAAATTTTAAAACTACAATAACAAAACAACAGCATAGTCATAGAGCTCCATTTATCCTTCCGTGTACACTTTGGTGTTAATGTGTGGTTTCTGTAACTCTTAAACACGCTCATGCCAACAAAGAATGTTGTTTTTCTTAAACATTTCAACAGTGATCCGTGCTGCTCATGCTATATTTTGACACCGCTGTTCTCCTGTCATGTGGTTGCTTTGGTCACTGAGTAACAAGTTGTAAACAGGTTTGCATGCATTCTTTCTTTTCTACTTTGTTTTAAACCTATTTGTCATACATTTTCATCGTTTTTTATTTATTTATTTATTTTAAACAAGTTAGCCCACCAACGCTAATGTAACAATTTGTGCGGAAAACGTTTAAAGCGACAGCACTGGCAATCCTAAAGAGTTGATTTCAGCAGACTGGCACCTTTTCCTTAAAAATAAAGCTTTTTTTAACATAAATGTAATATTAGAGCTTATATTAAAATAAATAAAACATTTTAGAGATAAACTAAGGTCAATTGGGTCAACCATGCTGCAAAATGTTGTAGTAGAGGGATAAAATTTTACAAAAACCATAGAATTTAGACATCACTGTTTTAACACAATAGTTAGCCAGAACAAAAATACTGATGGAAAATTCTCATAAGATGTCTTTCAAGAAGCAATAATTAGTGGTCATAATAGAACAGCTTCCTATACCCAGATATTTATAAAAATGAGACAAATATAATGCAGTTTGTAATTTGCCACAGAGCAGACCGATCAGCTATGAAAAAATTATATTTTAAGAGTTGTGTTGATTACAGCTGATAGTCAGTGTAACGCCTGCTTGCTTCTTTGACCGATTTTGTGAACAGAAAGTCATCCATCAAGTCAGTCAGCCATCCATCCAGTACTGGATGAAGCAGTGATGGTGAATGGACCCATCTAAAAATCACACTTTTCTACTTTGACCTAAGTTTAATTAACTAACTCTCATGCATTGAAGGTCTAAGTCATTCTAGGCTTATGATTCCTATGACGTCATTACTGATTTTTCTTTTACTGATAGGCGATAAATAACAAGTTAAAAACAGGTTAAAACATATTCCTTAAAAACGTCATATCTCCTCAATAGTCTGCTTTTAATTTTACTTTTGCTTGTACGTAACGTTTACATTCGCAAAAGCTCCCCAACTTCTCCTGCACAGCAGGATTTCTTGGGAAAATAAGAGTGCTCACTCCATCGTTTTTTGTGTTGCCAATAAGTGACTCCACATTCATTTGGTCCCAATTACATTTAGAACCAAAACAATTATCGCAGATGGGACTCTGCGGTAATAGATGACCCTTCGCCTTACATGCTGTGGTGACATTTTCAAATCTGGTCCCCAGAGGCTCACACAGTGTGACAGTGCTTTTAAAAATGTTAAAAAGGCGTGTTGTGAATTACATTTGTCAGTACTGTCAAGGTTTATAAGTCATATGATACTGATATGTTGAAATTTGTTTATTCCAACACTAGTAAAAGCAAGTGTGTTATTCTATTCATGAACCTGTTGCTGTTATGGAGTTGTCTCATTGTGTTTAAAGCTGTTCTCGGACATTTAATAAGAACCGGACTTATTCTAGACATGTAACGATCCATAATGTGCAACTATTACGCAACATTTCCTACAATTTCTTTTCCAGCTATAACAAAAAAGGCCCATAAATCAGTAAATGTGGTTTTACAAGCCAACCCAAAAACCATTAGAGGAGAATTATAAGCTGTTCTTGCTCATCTACTTTTAGGAAGTGTAAATTGTCCACTTTGTTCACAATGAAATTGTGTGTAAAATTGTTTTCCATACATGGTTGCTGCTGTCTTGTACAGTTAATGTCCCATTCCAGAAATGTATTCCTATTACTTGTATATTTGCACAGGTCCAGCCTATATTTGCATATGTTACTTGTCTGAAGTTGAGACTGTGTTTGTCCATCCATCCTATAAAGTCATGCAGCAAGTTAACTGTGCCCTGCGGGGGTTCTCAGCTGTGTGTTTGGTGTGAAAGCCGTTTCCACTGCTTACAAACATAAAAAGGAAAAATATTTAGCTTGTCACCATAAGTTGGTTATGACTCAGTCAGGGACCTCCTATCGACCGGTTCAAATAAGGCTTTTCTTTAACCTCATTTTCAGCAGATGAAGGGAAGAGGATGAACTCAGAGACGTGTACGAAGCGTAATGGCCCCATGAGAGTATTTCCATGTGTGGCTTGTCTCGCTGCCGTTCCATTGTAGTGACAGTTGCCCTCAGGGTCCTCGGGTGGGAGATAGTCTGAGCCTACACCCAAAAGCACCAATCGACTCTTGCATCTGGATGAGTTATGTGGGACCCCCCCCCCCCAAAACATGGAATCAGTGTTAGCCTTGTGGCGGAGAGAAATGCAGGAGGATGGCGGCCATTAATTGCACAGGGCGAGTCAGTCACCTTTGATCCCCGAATTGGGGCCTCACTCGTGCCATCAGAGCTTTGTTTGGTTGTTTTTTTTGTCCGATTTCTAACGTTTAATTTTTGCCTGCAGGTTTTATTAAATATATATATGAGGACAATTTGCAGATATTTTAATTTTTAATATGTTTGTTTGTTTTGTTTTTTTTTGTCTGCAGACCCATATATCCAGATTGCCTCCTGGAACTGTTCCTGGCCAGTCTTTGGCCATCGAGGGAGGAGCGTGTCGGCTGATGGGCGTGCTGGATTGAACCGCTTTCTATCCTCCCTGTCTCATCTTCTGGGCTTCCTTAGCAATACTACTATACATACTCAGAAAATGCACATACATACACGCACTCACACACATGAGCTGCACCCTTCAACGTCCCGTAACCCGTGCGATGCTAGAGAAATTAAGATTTCCTTGTTTGAGCAGGTGTTCAGGAACAAGTGATGAGCATTAGATACTACTTAGTGCAATTATAGGACTTCCCTTTGCCGTTTCCGGCCTCCAGTATGCATTCTATGCCAGCTCACGCTTCAAGAACTCCAGTCTCACCTGGATTAAACTTGATGCATCCTTGTGTTGATGTACCAATATTTTTCTTTTATGCTATTTTACCCACATAGATAATGCATTCTTCCTTTTTGTACATACGTTATAAACTAGGGAAAACAGGGTGGATATGTTGTTGTGTTCTGAAAAGATGTGACTATTTTCAATTTTTTTTAAATACGTTTCAAATGAATGTTTTGGTTGTATTTCAAAGAAAGTGAATGAAAGTTGTAAAGGTGGAACTTTCTGACTGTCTGCTACTTTAGATTTTCACTTGTGATAATTTAGAGCTTTGATATTCTACCAGTAATAAAAAGAATATACAGCCTCCATAGTACTGTTAATATACAGCCTCCATAGTACTGTTAATACCTTGGCATTATTTAAAATATAGCATAATGCTTATTTTCAATTGTTGCAAGCATTGAATGTTTCACTTATTTTATAAAATGTGCACACGTAAATACTGCATGTCTAGAATAAGTCACTCCCTCTCACCTGGCCATTAGAGAGTTGGAGGAAGCTGTGCATCTCCAGAGAGATGACTGTTACTTCTCATCTACAAATCACATTTTAATTTTCCATGGACCCACTGGCGCAGAGGTTGTGTTTTCCTCCTGGAAGACTCCAGCTAAAAACAGATGTACTGTATATATCAGGCCCATGAAATGGTGGTGTTGATCTGTCCTTGAAAAGAATGACCGTCTGAAGTATGTTGCAAAAATGCAGTTAGTAACGTGGCAAAACTCCAAATGATTTATACATAAAAAAATTAATTGAATTGTATAAGCTTTGTAAACCATGTACATGCAACGCTCTGCAGTGCTGAGAAGCTGAATAAAAATATACCTTGCTGGACTTTTTTTTTTGTCTTTTTGTCTTAACTCACCAATATTGAATGCATTCTTTCACACATTTTCCTCCATCTATCCATCCATCTTCTAATTATTGAGAATCAATTCAGCAGCCTTAGCAAACCCAGATTTCCCTCAACCTGGTTACTTGGGTTAGCTAATCTTGAAGAATCCCAAGGTATTCCCAGACCAGCCTTGAAAGACACTCCCTCTTGTGTTGTCTGGGTCTCAATACTTACCAGAGAAGGATCCTAACCAGATACCTCCACAGACTCCTCCATGTGGAGGAGCAGCAGCTCTGCTCTGAGATTTTACCAGATGTCCTCTTATCTCTAAGGGAAGGCCTAGACACCTTGTGAATAAAGCTTTCAGCCGTTTGTATTCATGATTGCAATGTAATAAGTTGAGTTTCAACACAATATGATAGATTTAGATAAATTTGACGAGGCAGAGAGGATAAATAGTGCCAAGGAAACCGTGTAGGTTGTTGATACACCAAAGAAGACAGAATTATGAAAAATGGCCTTAACTAGGTATTAATTTAATTAAAACTAATTAAGCTAATTAATTAAATTACACTTGCGGTAATGTTTAATTTTGTCCTTATAAATTAATTTGTACAAGATACATTGCATGTGCAATATAACAGTGTATACTTCTGAGAGCCACAGTACATGCCAGACAAGAACTGAACATCAATGTCAGATAAAGTGTTTTTGATCACGAGGCAATAAAAGTGAAGAAGCAGGTCCTTTTTTTTTTTTTTTTTTTTTTTAAACAAAAATGTTCACTCTTTTTCTTCTCTTTGGCGAGGCTGCTCTGAACTTCATACAGCCTGAATAAACTTTCTAGCAACACATTATCCAGCTGCTGCTGCTGGCTCTGGATTGTGGCCTTTAAAGTGGCTGAGTGAAATGTGCAGCATAACTGTCAAAAGACTAATATTCACTGTACAAAGGCAAAAATGCCTCGCTGTACGAGCCTCGTGTACGATTGTGGAATCGGTCCGTATTTGTGATGATACGCGTTCCGTCTGCCCCTCAAGTGTAACATGTCACAGTTGTTTGGCGCTACCAAGGTGCAAAATGAATTTAGGGAGGTCGTGTGGGCTGCATGGTTAGCTGAAGGTATCCTGGGTGTGTTGCTCTGCAGCCACCTGTCATTCCATCGATGTTTTTAACGTCCTCCTAAAGGGACCTTCCCCACACATGATACGACCTGTCCACAGACATGATTATCTTAATATAGAGCAGGTCACAGAGGGACCCTCATATTTCCTTTTAAAACATCATATCCCTCCGTTCTGGATCCCCTTTGAAAAAAGATCCCGGCTCTTCATAGCGGGGGACCGGTCCAGAGCCATTCTCTGCGTTTGCAATGCCTTAGCATTGAGCAAGGCTCTTAAATACGGAACAGACGTGAAACAAATAAAGATCAAAGGCAGCCGCCTGGTGCGTCTGTCCTGCTGTCCTCAACATGCCAGGCGGTGCTGTCACCGGGGAGTCATGGCCACTCTTCTTTTTTGTGCTTCATGTCAGCCAGCGCTCGCCACCTCTAAGTCACCGCTGTGTCAACGTACGTGATAATCCGGTCTGGCCGCTCAAAAGCAACACGTAAAAGCAAAACAACTTTTGTTTTGTGTTCCAGCAGATGTCTGCAGCTGGCATCGTATAGTGTGGAAAGAGCATGGTGGTTTGTTACTGATTGTGATAGCTCAAAAACACATGGCTTAAAGTGATCCCTCTTCCTCCAAGGCCACAAACAGTGAAACATTGTGTACAATACACTATTTATACGGTTAAACATCTAAATAAAAGTAAAATGTGGTGTGTGTTTGTACTTAACCACATTTTTCCCTGAAACCACTAAATGAAATACAATTTAAACCCACTTGATTATTAAAGACAATAAACCTTTGAATAAATACAGATAATCTGTTAAACATTGTGGTGACAGCATTGTACTTTGGGGACACAACTATGAACATATATATCATAACAAGTACTTAATTAGAAAAGACAGAAAACCATATACGCTTTTCCTTCCACTTCACAATTAGGTGTTGTTTGTGATGCTCTAGTGTAAAAATCCAAACAAACACACGGGTGGAAGAAACAGTACTGCAGGTCCAGGCAGAGGCAGGTGTATAAAAGCAGGTGCAGGCTTGTTCACAGGACGTGCTGCAGCAGGTGTCTGTGAAACTAACAGAAAGTGTAAATGTCAATGCAAAGCAGAAAGCTATTAACTCAATTAGACGTTTTTCACTATTTGAGGTGCAGCTATGCTCTTTCACTTCCCTGGCAGCGCAGAGTGAACGCGGCACGGTGGCCTCTCAGGTCTCACACATGTACTTGTCTCGTTTGCTCAGCTGTATGCCCATATATACCCCCTGACCTCCGCATGCTCACTCATCCCCTGTGTTGCTGTGCCAAAGATGCGAGCCAGTGGCTGCTTGCTTTTATTTCGTGTCAGTTAAGTGTTGGAGCCTGATGGTTGGGGGTGGGCGGATGAAAGATAAGAAAAGTCCTGTATCCAGGACAGCCCTCGGAGATTAGAAGCCAAAAGAAAAACCTTTTAATTAGGTTTGCCATGAAAGTTAGCGCCTTGCGGTATTGCGGCCCAGACACTTCCTGCATTGTGCCACGCCACCCATAAAGTGGCGGTGTGAGGGAGCGAGCGAAAGAAAGTGAGGGAAGTGAGCCTAAAAATGGCTCAGTCACATCTGCAGCACTCTGCAGACCAAAGAGATTTTCCTTCCTGTTCACCTACAGTAAGTTTCATTTTGATCTACTGGACACACGTGGGGAGAAAAGACAATTCATTAATTTTAAAGATTCTCTTTTGGGATTATAAAATCTGGGATTTGAGTGGATTATTTGCTTTGATCTGATCCAGTCAAGTGTAACAGTGAGTGTATGTTTACTGTGACTGTGATGCTTTAGGGTTAAACCTCCACTCCAATCTCAAGTCTTTAAGATTGTTTTGTTTTCAGATACCCCACTATCCTTATATTGAGGATGATGATGGCCTGTTATAACCCCATAGTGTTTTGCATCCAGGCCAAAACGTTCTGCTTTGGTCTCATTTGACCAAGTTTGCTTTTCCTCCTGAGCTTGGAGGAGCTTTTATCCATTCCCTAAAACTAATTTAAACCTTTCCTCGTTTGTATCCGATCCCTGTCAGCTTTCCTCCCGTGATGCTGTTTCTTAACTAATTTCCTGTTTTTACAATCGTGTTACTCTGGATTTTATTGCCGTGTACCAAAGTTAAAGGATGTTCGTGCAAATGCACGTCACACTTTCTACTTTTCTTTCGGAAAAAGCTTATTACGTGACAAAATTGGGAGATGTTGAAAAGGTGCGGATGCTTCTGCCAGACCGGCCTGTAACTCTGCTGCGGATGTTTGGGGAGAAATCCTGGGGGAAGCTCTGTCAAACTCCGTTTAAAGTTGTGTCAGCACGTTGCACATAATTTAATAACAGAGGCAAAATACCAAAACCCATATCGTGGTGATGCTTCATGAGCCCTTTCGGGTCCTTGACAATCCACCACTAATGCGCAACCTCTGAAACGTACCAGAAAGTAGAGCCAGAAATAGTAACACGGCAGTGAGGCCTCACAAACAGGTTTCTTTCCTTTGGTGTGCGTTGACTTTTTCTACCCTCATCCACAGTTTCACACCAGCTACCCTGTCCGGCCTTGTATCTGTGTTCCTTTCAGTACCGTTGCACAATAATCGTAGCGCTGGATGCATCGTGTGGCGAGTGTGCGCGAGTAACCGCCTGCCCTGGAGACACAAGGAGGGATCCTGCCTGCAGGGGAGAATCTGAGTGTGAGGTGGGGAGAGGAAGGTATGCCATCAATTTGAACTTGCCGGTAATGTTACAAAATAAAAGGTGAACACCTCGCTTTGATCTCCAAACCAGCTTAGCTGACGCCGTGCTAAGATAACCATCCACGCTGCTTTCTTAAATATCTGCAATAAAACCCCACTTGCACTCAGGAAAGCGATTCGACAGTTCGAAAAAAAACTTCTCTCTCAATTTCTCAGCGAACCTTTTGACAAAAAGCAGAGCCGCAGGGGAAAATGGGTCGGACGAGGCCCCCGTGGAGTTTTGCGCGAACACAGGAACAGCGAGGTGGTTGCAGAGAGCGCCTTGGGGGGGGCGTGAAAACGTGCTGGGACGTGCTGGCTTCCAAAGACGAGCCCCTGCACCCGGCCAGCTGTGCAGCACACGAGCCTGCAGGAATGAGGGCACCATGAATGGCTTTCTCTGTGTGACAATGACTGCAGCACTCAACGGAGAGGGAATGGTCAGAGGTCCACTCCCCCCTGCCCCCCAACCGCTACGGACAAGCAGCAGCGAGTGCGTGTGTGTGTGGAGGGGCGGAGTGTGGGTACACTGAGAAATTACTCAGGAATGTGAGGATACATGCCAAAGAAAGAATCCGAGTCGCATTCAAAGGAACCTTACTCTCCTTGCCCTCTGAAGAAATATCACAGCCCCATCAAAAGGCCGGGCCTGACAGCCACTCTGGATAGAACTAATGGAAGTCTTGTGCACTGGCTTAACTCTGTGGAGAAGTGTAATTGATTAGATGAGATGGGTTTTTTTTTATGTTCCTTTGACAGCTAGAAAGAAATCTAAGAACAGCTGTTAAGCCTCGAAGATGTGGAGAAAATCACAAGTCTTCGACGATGAGAACACATTCATCCGTTTCTCTAAAAGTCAAATTCTCACATTCCTTACATTCTGCAACAGCTTCACAGTTTGTTGTGAGACCCAAGCGACACAGTGATAAACTGAGACGAAGCTCAGTGTTTTCATTGTAGTCTTCGACACATTACATGAACTTTTTTCACATTCTGTGACGTTGGAATCACAATTCTCGGCATGTTTTATTGGGATTTTATGTGATGGAACAACATAAAGAAGTGAAGAATTGGGGTAAGTGTAAGGTAAAGGATCCATTGCTTTGTTTTTCTTAGCGAATAAAAACCTAGAAGAGGTGAAATGCAGTCCCATTTAGCCTCGTTCACTCCAATGACATTCAATAAAATTCCCAAAACTTGCATTCACCAGTCCGGTTACAGAGACAGCTTGTGTATAATTGTTTATCAGTGCACATCCTCTTGAAAGGGAAGCGACTCAAACGTAATGGAAAAATTATTAGAGCTAAATAAACTTTAAAATACTGGAAGAAAATCTGTTAGAGGACGCAAAACACCTGAGACAGAGATGAAGGTTCACCTTCTTGGAGGGTATTAAGCCTAAAGATGGAGCAATAATCCAATGGGTTAGAACACGGCTATCTGTTTTAATAAAAATTATTCAAATTATCCAATTGTCTCCTCAACAATTTCAACAGACGCCTCCTGTTGAATCGTCATTTGATGCAGGTGTAAGGAATCAGGATGATAACAAAAATTCAGAATCTTGAGGACTGACTTTGGGCACCACTGGATTAGATTAAGCCTTTGCTGGAATGGCCGAGTCAAAGTCCAGACCTAGATTCAGATGGGAATCTGTGGTCATGGATGCATTTAATTCAATCTGAGCAGGAGCTAATTAGCAGTTCATACAAAATAACATTACAATACACTAAAGTTTAGTGTTGCAGAGTAAAAAGTCAAACATGTTCGAGGGGTGTGAATACTTTAGCAAAACGTGTTCGACTGAGAGGCCAGGATCACGGACACCCACCACAATCACAGCTACACTTTAATAAATACTTTACAAAACTAATGCAGACTTTGTACAATAAAGAACTGCCTCACAGACAGAATATTACAGAGGTAAATTAACGAAACAGAAATGTGCATGCTAAATATTCATACCCACAAGCTTACATGGATAAAACCTGCACAGAAAATTATTAAAACCAAGCCCCTTCCGACCTATTCGTTCCTGGGAGGAGCTCTCTCATTATTCCAATACTGCAATATCTATAGAGACAAACCTGGACAGTCTAAATGGACTTTTCTTTTATAGTAACATTCCCTTTAAAAAAAACAAAATCTGAAGAAATGATCTCCCTTTTGTGACCAAATCTGAGTAACATTTTGCAGCAAAATCTTTACTCTTCTAAATACAAAACTTGTTATCAAAAAAAAAAAAAAATGTAAAAATGGATGAAAAGTTTTTGACAAGTGTGCTTTGCGTGAGGATGTGTGGGGCTCTGAGTCTAACTTGAGCTTTGCGTGGGGCTAGAACTCCCTTGCTTCCTCAAACTGTTTGTAATAATCCTCATCCTGAGGATTTTCTGGACACGTCTGCCCGTTGTTCGGCGGCCTGGCCTGGTTGTAGCGGCTCCAGTCTCCCTTGCAGACGATCCAGGGCAGGATGTCAACCTTGTAATGCAGGTCCGCGGAGAACTCTGTGCTTATGAGGTTGGGCGTGCCGGCCCCTTTGCCACGAGTGATGAGCTTCATGGTGTCGTCGTAGCAGCAGTGCTGTGCGGCCAGCGTGGTGGACTCCAGGGTGAGGATGGAGCGGATGCAGTAGCGAGCCGTGGGCTTGTAGATCTCCAGCTTCTCTTTCGGCCCACTCGCGTCTTTCCACCGGAAGTCTCGCCTCGTGAGGGCATCATGCACGTCCGCCGTGCTGTACGCCACCTCGGTCGGGTAAGAGCAGGGGCAGCTGGGAAGGTCGTTAGCCACTTTGGTCATGTACTTCTTCAGAAACTCACTCTTGCAGTTCATCCATCGCTCACAGCTGTCTGTGTCTGGAAGAGACAACGATTGGTGGCCAGCATTAAAGTTTCGATCTAGCAGTGTGAGCATTAGTGGCGTTTTCTATAAAAGTGTGGTTTTAATGAGGGGGATGAAAGCTGTGACCTTCATGCCTTGGCGCACATTCACAGTTATGGAGCTAAATGCAGTAAATGCAGAAAAAGCAGTCAGATCTACAAGAAAATGATCTTACCGACACCAAAGAGCTCTGTGGCGTTGAACTCATTTTTCCCAGCCAGCAGGCTCACTTCAGTAGCCGCTGTCTTGAAGGCATCTTCGAAGCCTTCGAGGACATGGATGTACCACAGGATGAATGACTATGTATGAATATGTAGCCTTTGTTTGGCTCTGTGCATCGAGAAAGAAAGAAATTACCTGGACAGTTGGGCATGTCACAGGTTCTTGACTCTGTGGCTGTACAGGCATAACCACAGGACCGGGTCCTCTTCTGGTTGCCGTTTCCACAGGTGACGCTGCATGCAGACCAGTTACTCCAATCTCCTTCTCCATCCATGTAGTCTTGGATGAAGAAAGGACATTTTTTAGCTCGAATACAGACTATATGCTTTTGCATTGCCTAGTAAAAATATTTCTTTACATTGTATTTTTCACATTTACTACATTAGACCAAATTGAAGGTGTGTTAGACAAAGTAGCAGTAAGTTTTCCTTTTTTCTTTACAAACAACCTAAAAAGTGTGCCATGTATTTTTACTCATCATTCTTTACCTTGATACCCTTTCTTAAAATCTAGTGAGAATATTTGAATATAGGGATTCAAACCTTTGTTTAAGTCAGTCTTAGTATGAATTCAGATGTTCAGTGACGGCACCAATGCTTTGTTAAAGAACATTATGAAGCAGACAGCATCATGGAGACCAGATATCTCAGAGATAATGTAGAGAAGCTTAATGCTGGCCTAGCTCATAACATAATGATTTGACCTGAGCTTTGGTAAAGAGCAAAACTACCAAGACACAACCTTCGGGCAGATAGAGCATCAATCAGACAAGCAGCCAAGAGCAGCTGCAGAGAAAACCCAACTACTAACCACGTACTCCAAATGTACTTTATTACAGTCACAAAAACAAGACGTGATTACAGTTTGCCTAAATGTATGTAAAAAAAAAAAAAGACATCGGTCTAATCTTGAACAGATTAGACCGATGTAAAACTTGCTTTATGTGGACAAAATCCAATACTATATGCAATCCCTCACTGTGGAACATGATGGTGGAAGCATGAAGCTGTGGGGATGCTTTGTCCCCCCTTAGACAGTTACGATGGTCAGGGGTGATGGGTAGATAGATGGAGATAAAGAGAAAGCAGTCTTGGAGGAAAACCTGTTAAAGCTCCAAAACTGGGCAAGGTTTTACTGTTTCTGCAGAAAAATGGATCCTTAAGATAGGCTGCAGTTCTTTAGATCAGATTCTGTTTTGATTATTCAAATGGGAATGGTTAAAACCTAGAGCTACAGTTTGTTTTGTCTCACAATGCTCCAAGCCGACTCCACAGGGACGTGTGCAGTGCTTTTTAGATTTTGTGTGGTGCATTCTTCAAATGCTTTCTATGACGTACTATAACGTATTTCATTGAACATCTGTTAGCTGCTGTAGGTTTAAACTGCCAAAAAATCAAAAAATCTACAGGAAACACTAACAGAGGAGCAGTTAAATGAAGGATCACCTCGTCACACCACCAGCATCACTCTGCCACACACATGGATCCACGTTTCAAAATAATAATGTGGATTATCCATAATCCACAATTGAGGAGCATTAATGTGGGCATTTTTGGGATGCAAATATTTTCTGGTTACAGTTCAAACCAACCTTTACATCCCCCCGCTGCCATCTGCCCTTCATTATGAAAATTTTTCAATAATGCAAACCATATTAGCCTCATAGCTCTGACAAAAATCTGAATTTAGGGTAAAAAAAAAAAAAAAAGTTCTCCAACCACAGATCAGATGAATAATCGTCCCGTTGGTGGATAATTAACTTTAAGACTATGACAGTAATTCAGATTTAATATTTCTCTGTCCATTACTGTGGTGTGAAATACAGGAAGAATTACGAAGCTGACCGCAGCAATAAGCCAGAGACATTTATCAAGGGTTATGGTTTCACTAAAAATATGACATCCTTCCCCTAAACACAGCAGTGCAAGTGAATAAAAGCACAAAGAAATTCCTCTTTGAATGCGCTGGTTTGGGCATGCTTCAACACGGGGCCACACTGTATATGTCGGTGAGCGTAAATTCTTTCACAGCAGATTTATCTGTGAGGTTTGCTTTTGGAGAGCACAGTCTGGGTCCTGCCGAGGCCCCTGCGGCGCTTCCGGCTCCTCCACTTAGACTGAACTTTGATGCATTGACGCTAGCGCTGCGCCACAGAGGGATCTGTCGCATTAAAACGCGACGAGGGCTTCAATCAGTGGCTCTCGAGGGTTTGCCTAGGACGACTGCGCTTATTATGCTGGCAGCTTACATCAGTAAATCTGCAAATTAAAGATTCCACATGAGACCGAGGCCATCTGGGAAGGAGTGAACAAATGAGAGCTCCACTGAAGTCTCAAGCAAACCCACACACACCCTGCTGTCAGTCTCACCGTATTCAGTTTGCGTTTTGCTTCCTCTCCTGTCCCAGTCCGACGGCGGCCTGAGAAAGTTGCTGTCCTCGGTTTTCCTCCCGTAGGCGCGATCATGCTCCTCCGTTTGGTGCGAGGATGAAGAGGAGGTGTGAGGCCACCAGTTTCTCCAGTTAGGGGTGGCCCAGCTGGGCTTGCTCTCCTTGCGGAGACCTTTCTCTGGTTCATGACCTTCTAATCCATCCACCACCTCAATGGTCACCTGTAGAGGGAAACCAAATTCAACACCTCATTCTTAAAATGGGACATGTCATAGATGTTTACAACCTCTGATGAGAGTTCTTCCTTGTAGCTGATTCTGGTGATGTGGACTAGACTTTGTCTGGACGGCTGGTTGATAACAACTGACCATCAATGTATTTTATTTGGCAGGAGATTTTAAACAAAATATATATATTTTGGAGCTATGGGGAGTCAATGAGGTGACGCTAGACCTGAGGTGATATGTTCTATTTTCCTAGTTTTTGGGAGGACACTATCAGCAGCCTTCTGGATCAAGTGCAGCTGTTTTGTATTTTCGGTCAGACCTGTGAAGAAGCTGTTTTAATAATCTAATGTATTAAAGATAATTACATGTATGAGTTTTTTTAAGATCCTAAAAAATATTCATCAGGTGATGGAAGGCCTACTTTGTAACTGTCTTTGTGTCTCTGACAGGTAAGGGCTGAGTGCATCACTATAACGAGATTTCGTATCAGATCAGTAATTTCTAGCTGCAATAGATGAATCTGCGAATTCTTTATTTTTTTCCTCAATTGCTGTAAGGATAATTGCTTCAGCAAGTACCTCAGTGAAGTACTAAATGCTTTTGCAGTGATCACTTGGCTCCTTGGGTACTGAATACAAACTGCTCGAACGGACTGCTTGTGTTGGAGAGCCAACATCAGAGATTGCAGATGCAGGCCGATATAATTTTTTTGTTGTTGTTGGCAATATCAGATCTATATCTGATATAAGTATGGGAACTGGACTCTCGTAATAAATGTGTTTAGCATCTGTTTAATGCTTCAATGGATTCGTAGTCACCCGCCGAAATTGTAAAGTAGGACTGTTTATTGTATGTGTTATTATTAACAATCTTATTATAAACTGGGCTAGGGGCAGCATGTAGACATTAAACAAGAGGGGCTCCCAAGTGAAACCTCGTGGAAGCCCAAATTTTATTTGTAAGTGCGTGTCATTAAAGTACCATTCAAGTACCATACCAGGGAGATTGTTTTCCCTGGCAGAGAAGAAGTCCATTATCCCACCTTTTCCTGCATTGAAGAATATTTGTGGCTAAAATGCTTGCTATATCTTTTTTTCCAATACGCAGAACTACGTAAATCCAACATGTTCCAGTGAATACTGTAACTCTTTTTATTCTATTGAGTTGTTTTCTGTCCAAAAGCCGTAGAGTTTGAGAGACTTTAAGATTGTGCCATCATTGTCCATACATGCTGGTGGTATCCTGTTTATTGGGTTTCATCAATGAGGTGTGTTTTACTGGGAAAGCCTATGTATGTTTATAACACTCAGGATTTGTTTGTTTTTGGGTGTAAGATTGATATATGTGCCCCTAAAAGACGGCAATGATAACATTTGTTGCAACACGGTGGCCCCAGCACAAATCATCCCCTCCCCCTCTTCTGTCCTGACACATGTGCCTCCCATATGAGGAGGAGGGGACACCACCCCATGCCCTCCCACCTCTCTGGCTCTCTCCACCTAAACACAGAGTTCAAAGGGCTACTCGGCCTCCTCCAGACCATGAAAGCCAGATGAATCCCAGGATCAAAGACACCCCCCCTCCTCTTGCCTTGCTCCCACATCCTCACGCCCTTGCTCAATTGGTTGCTTTCTCTCTTCCCACATCTTGAGATGTTAATACACTTTGTTCATGCTCATATTTAGCAATGATGCCCTCAGAAATGCAAAGTGCCCCCTTTGGTGGATTAGACAGGAGAATGATTTAAACATGGCAGCCGTTATTCAACCATCTGCTTCACTGAGGGATTTATGACCAATGGCCAGCCATCCATTTACATAGGGCTACCGTCCATTTTCCTGTGCATGGCTTACTGCAGTAGCAAGAGCTCTGTTGGTTAGTCTTTCCCTTTCAGCTGTCAGTATGATTGACGTGGAGTCTCTCCAACACTTTATTGGGAGCCAGAAAGGATGAAAGGGGAAAAGGATTGTGGAAAACGACAGAGGAAAAGGGAGAAAAGGGTGTAACTGTGCGCACCAGATTGTTCTCCCTTCAGTTAACTCTTCTTAACATACATACTTTAGTAGCCACAGATTACTACAATATTTACTCCACTACCGGCACAAGGCCGAGAGCCAGGGTTGCTTAAAGAAGCTAACAAAGTCTGGTGCACCGAAGACTATTTGGTACACCCTGGCACTCTGCACTGAGCTGACAGACCAACCCATCCTGCAAGGCGAAAACACAACCCCAGTAGCCGGCAAGTACCACCAATGGCTGGGCAAGCACATGCTGGAACCTGGTGGGCACCTCACCTTGAGATCGGCCACTGAAAGCAGGAGTTGTAGTCCAAACATTTAAATAAACCCGAAAATCTAAACGCCTGCCCCAGCTCCAACTGACTTGCAAGATCCGAAGTCCATCCCCAGAACCCAACCAGATGACCCTGTCCTCCCGGAGGAACAACAAACAGAGAAATGTGGGTGTGGAAAGACCCCAAGCCCCCCCACCAAGAACGCTAAATTTCTGCATGCAACATTTGGATTACAACAAAAACAGAGGTGAGGCTCATTAAAACCTTCATTTTAATCTGACTGCCCAAAAAAACAAAAGCTTTACACTGATTTTAAACTGAGAATCAGTTTCAACACTCCCTGAACAGCATTCAAACAAACCCTGACAACATTTTTTTAAATATGTAGAACCCCACTTTTTCTAAGATTAGTATTTCAGTCACTTGGACCAAATTTTCACAATTCATGCTGAATCAAAATGTCAAAATAAAAGAATCAAAGTGCATCAAACAGCAGGTGCACAGACACACATGTTCACCTGGATGTTCGGGTTCTGTCCATTGATGTCGGCTTTCGAGAGGTCTGGAAAATTGTGCAGATCCAGGAGGAAAGCTCCGGGGCCATCCTTGCGTATGTTGCTGCCTTGCGCCCAGGGAAGGGTTGCAGGCCGATGGGCCGTCCGGTGCTCTAGACCCGACCTACGGTCTTCATGAGCCCGCTGAGCAGAGGAGCTACTTCGTGCATTTAAGCTGTTTCGCTAAAGAAGACAAAAAAAAGGAAACAAAAAACATCAAAAATGTGTTTGAACTCAAGTCTTGTCTTTTTTTTTTTTTTTTTTTTTACAATTATTTTACATCACTGGAGGATTACATTTATTTTTTGGAGTTTGTGGTTTC
The DNA here is from genome assembly GCA_032876305.1 of Orestias chungarensis. Lineage (NCBI taxonomy): Eukaryota > Metazoa > Chordata > Actinopteri > Cyprinodontiformes > Cyprinodontidae > Orestias > Orestias chungarensis. Next base: position 3,539,632 of record JAVLVB010000251.1, on the reverse strand, counting down.
GACTCTGAGCCCAGAAAGAAAAACTCTCTGCCTCAAAAAATAAAACCTATACAGAGCCTGCATTTAGGGACTATATACAGCCATGCTGTATATTTTCTTTTTTTATTCTGAGAAACTATGCTGCAACTTTACCATAGCAATATGCTTTATACATAGATAGCATGTTCTTCTGTATTGCTGGCTAAAAAAAGAGCAATCTAGGAGCGACGGTTTTCCTGCACTCTGCAATACAGAGAAACCTAAGCAAACATTGCAAAATAATTACATCTGCCTTCTTGAAAACAGAAAATCATTTGGTCTTCTGACAGGGGTGTTGTAAATACATCTCATAATGACAGCTGAGGCATATGTCCTTGATCAGGTATGCACAGAAGGAACAATTATTCCCAAATTGGACAGACAGCCATAAGTAGTCTGCAATCATCCATCCTGGGGTGGCAGAAAATAAGATCAAAGCAAGGCATCAATCATGTTTCTCGTTTTTCTTTTCTTTTTTCCCCCTTTTTCTTCCCTCCCCAGTGTTTTTGTGGCTAGGCCGAGGCCTGAGAATATGGAATCGGTGTTTCACGGTTGCGGTGGCCTGTCACAGACAAAGTGTCAGTTCAGCCACATTGTGGCAGGCATAAAAGCCCCCACTGGAGCCGTTTGTGTGTAGCCAAGGTGCACAGTGGGGCAAAACGGACGCCGTCAATGGAGCTGCACAGCATGGCAGTGAGGAAAATAAATGTACATGTAACTTCTATTGAGAAGAAAGCAGCTGCATAACTTCTTCAAATGGACTTAATGTGATTATGCGGTAGACGGTACAGAACTCCTTCCGCATGTCCCTTATTTAGAGAAAGATACATGACTTTTTCTGTAACCACTAATTAAAGAATATAGTTTTTAATCTAGATAAAGGAATGAGTTGTTTATGATGATTTATATACTGAATTATAATATTTGTGGGGAAAACAATCATAAAAGCCAATTCCAGTTAAAATCCCAGTTGTGTTGTTTCCAAAACCAAACACTTATGGGTATGAGAGAAAGAAAATCTGAAATATTTCAGGAGCCAAATGTATGGTTCAGCTATCTGCTCTTTATGTGAACATTACAGGGTTCCCCCTGCTTCTAACCAAAGTACTTGGACTTTGAGATGCCCATGTGATAACCTTTCCTTTCATGTTCCCAGTCTTCAGATTTCACTCGCTGGCTGTAACCGAGCTCTGCCAAGGGAGCAAGTGAGACGGAGCATTCACGGGCCTAATCAACGTAAATGCAAACATACAGCAGCAGAATACAAAGCATGTGTCTAATCTACGTAGTTTGTTTCGTTACGGGGGTTACTAACGCTTTTTGACGACAGAGTGAGTCAGGTTTTATTGTAAAACAACAAATAATTGTGAACACGTGGTACTGAAACAAAAAAGCACGACCATTTACTGTTAGCTTTTTTCAATTAATTTAAGGAAATTGGCATTTAAATTCACATTCTGTAATATAAAAGCGAACCAAATTAACTTTCATAATCCTCAGCAAAACAGAAAATGTCTAACATGCATAAAGGGAATCAATTATGAGGGAAAGGTACTTGAGATGAAACAAAATGCACATCCATCCATCCATCCATCAATCCATCCTTCTTTTGCTTACGTGGGGTTAGATTGACATAAGTTTAAATTTAGAGTTTTACTGTTTTACTTTACTGTAAGAAGTATACCTTATCCAGGTATTTTATGTTCAGCTGTATCCCTATTGATTTTTGTTTATGGTCCACCACAAACAGGAAAAGCTACTCCAAAGATGGCTAGAAATCTGGAACTTTACATCTTAACTGAGGAAACCTACAAAATCTATCATTGTTTTTGTATGGGCAGTTTAAACTGTTAGGTAAAGCTGCAGGAAACAAAATGACCCAGTCTAACATCATATTTTTTAGAAAAGCAGCCAAACAAAAGGAATGTTTAAAGATAATGCACAAAATTTGAAGAATTGAAGCATAAATGATATTGGACGTCTAACAAGCATCAATTCTTAAACTTTTTTCTCTCCATCGTTTCTATATTACCTTTGGAGGATTTTAAAACACAAGATAATGAAAAACATTATTTTGATAAAAGATTTTGTTG
>JAVLVB010000251.1:3513200-3530009 GCA_032876305.1 Orestias chungarensis | reverse complement strand
CCCCCCCCCCCCCCCCCAAAGAAACGCTTTGTAGAAGCATTTAAGGGACGGAACGTAAAGGACCTGAAGGCGTATCTCAGAGGAGGACACCAGGAGGTCTACATCTGAGTTTGACGCTGCAACACGGACGGTGTGAGGAGCGGAAGACATTACGGACCAGGACAAATGGTGCGTAATGTGACTTAGATCGAGCGAGGCGTTTTATTGTCCCCCTCCTTCAAAGCATGCACTTAGCAGGGAGGCTGCAGGAGAGCATGCAGGGGCGGATGATTCCCCTGATCAGGCATGGTTATTTATCTGGTCATTTATGTTGTGGTTAAGCATTTCTTATCATGATAACAGTTATCCTAATAAATTCCAATTGAAAATCAAAGCTGCTTGCTTTTTCAGAATTGTGTTTTTTTAAACTATTTTGCCACTGTTGGTTTAATAAGAGGGTCAATACTTATCAATAAATCCAGAAATATAATAAAATGCAGTTACTGTGCGCAGTTTAATGATAGAAACCACTCTTGATCATGGTGTATTATGTGTGTTTGTATGTGTGTGAGTCTTTACTTTAAACAAGATCAATAAAACAAAACAATAAACACATATATCTTATCAGTATTTGATTAGGTCTTTTGAATCAATATAATAGTTCCAGTTGTAGATCTTTCCTAGAAAGTTTAGTCTTTGTTACTAAAATCGGGAAATAGATGTCCGAGCCATGCAAACATGTCTGCTTCTCTTCAAAACAGCTACACCAGAGAAGAAAAGTGTCACACTAAATGGAAAACAGAGCGACGGCAATGGTCTGCCTGCCCTGGACCAGGTTGTGGGGATCAAAGGCGAAACGGTCCAGAACAGCAGCTACATGCCATTCCAATAAGTGCAGTGAGTTTGGATGTGAAGTTCAAAAGAGGCTGGTGCAGGCAGGCAGATCTCTGGGGGTGGAGGGGGGGTGTGTTGTGCCACCTGAAGTCTTGAATGGCAGGAGAAACCAAAAGTGATGCTAAAACCTGGAATAAGACTGGACCAGTGCTCCCAACACTACCAGACTATTTCAGTTATATATGTCATTTTGGCTCAGTAGACTGCTTAGAGCTCATTACTGAAAGGTTGATTTGAAAATTATTACAACAAATGTTCATTTTGGATTTTTTAACTAACAAATGAAAACCAGAGATGTTCTTCATAAAAAAAAGAAGACTTTTATACAACAGTTAGTCCTGACCGAGCAATCTGATTGGACGAGAGACTTCCACGAGGGCTGATATTCACCAATAACAGCACTGGGACTGTTCACAGGTGTATCACTCCGCTACACCGGTATTCTAACCGTTAATTAACGTTAATCTGTTTTTAATATCAATAGCAGCGCAAAGATGGATGTAAATCCAAAAGTAACATTTGATCTTAATTACAAATGGTCATCAGATTCAGAGGAGGATCAAAAAGATCTCAGAGAGCAAATCAAGTGTGCTTATGTGGCATCAGCTGAACTCAACAAATTGGAGAAGAGCCAAAATGAACCTATCACAGTAAGGCAAACGAATTGGACATTGAACTCTCTTCTGTCATGGCTAAAAGTAAAACATGTCGAGATTGACTTCAAAACAGTTGAGAAGACTGAGCTGAACAGAGTGTTGAGACAGTTTTATGGCTCTATCAGGACAACGAAAGTATCAGTAGCTATCTTGGACTTTGCGGATTGGATTGGAATAAACCATTATATTATCCAAACTCCAGTTAACCGATCGTGGAATATAAGGCAGGACGCTGAGTTTATCACAGCAAACAACGTTTTCAAAGGAGTCCTCAAAGAGATAAGAAGGGCAGGGAGGGACAAAACAACACACCACCCCCCGATCTCACCTGAAGACCAGCAGGTCTTAAAATATATCCACAGCACTGAGTCCTGACGACCCGAAAGGTTTGTTGAACAAAGTCTGGTATGACATCTAGTTACACTTTGGACGCAGGGGCAAAGAGGGGAATCGGGACCTTAAACCAGACTCATTCATCCTGAAATATGATGACAGTGGAACAAAATATTTCACCATGTCTTTCAATGAAGAGACAAAGAACCATAAAGACCCACTGGAGAGAGACAGAGAAAACCGGAGGGGCGCAATGTATGAGGAGAAAAATATCTGAGCGAAACTCCGCCTGATGCAAAAGCGCAGTATCTGCAACCAAAGAGGGTAATAAAGGCAACAAACAACTTCTGGTATTCCGCTATTCCTCTGGGAGTAAACCAGCTGTCACAGATGTTACCCAGGATGTGCCAGGAGACAGTGACACACTCGCCCTACACCAAGCACAGCCTGAGAGCCACAGCAATCCAGAAACTGTCTGATGCGGGACTCGAAGCGAGGGAAATCATGGCAGTGAGTGGCCATAGGTGATGATTTTTTATAAAAACTAACGTGGATGTCAAATATAATAATGTGTTGCAGAACATATATCTAAACAGAACAAGTTTCACAGGTCTGAAACCTTGCTAAAAAGTTACTGGAGACCATCTATGGAGAGCCGGAAAAGATGGAGCAACGTACTGTCTGATCGAGATATCAACACATCAGAAATAATAATAATAATAATAATAAACAACTTTATTTGCCAGGTACATAAAGGGCATACTAGGAATTTGTTTTGGTTTAATTACACTGAGGCATCCATTTGCAGCGCCAGGTAGGCAGTAGCGCAAAGGGTCTTGCCTAAGGACTCACACTGGATGTTGTGGTGTATTTGCCCAGGGCTGGATTTGAGGACTGCTTTGAAAAAATTGTTTGCCGTGATAAACTCAGCGTCCTGCCTTATATTCCACGATCGGTTAACTGGAGGTTCGTTAATATAACGGTTTAATCCAGCCCGAAGTCCAAGATAGCTACTGATACTGTACAACTCCCCTTTCGTTGTCCTGATAGAGCCATAAAACTGTCTCAACACTGTGTTCAGCTCAGTCTTCTTAACTGTTTTGAAGTCAATCTCGACATTTCTTACTTTTAGCCATGACAGAAGAGAGTTCAATGTCCAATTCGTCTGCCTTACTCTGTTAGGTTCATTTCGGCTCTTCTCCAATTTGTCGAGGTTAGCTGATGCCATATCAGCACACCCGATTTGCTCTGAGATCCTTTTGATCCTCCTCTGAATCTGATGACCTTTCGTAATTAAGATCAAATGTTACTTTTGGATATACATCCATCTTTGCGGTGCTATTGATATTAAAACAGATTAACGTTAATTAACGGTTGGAATACCGGTGTAGCCGTGTGATACACCTATAAACAGCCCCAGTGCTGTTATCGGTGAATATCACCACTCATTGAAAGTCCCTCGTCCAATCAGATTGCTCGTTCAGAACTAACTGTTGTATAACATGCTTTATAGTGTCCTGGAAATGTTATCAGAACGTACTGGTTACGTTTCTGTCACTCAACAATTGTTAAAGATATGCAGAAACGCTCCTCTGAAGCCCTTCATAGACAAGTGGGTGTAGGCAATGGATGGATGGTTATGCTGCTGCAGCATTCTAGATACTTTCCTAAGCCTCTCATCAGATACTATCTTTGAACTTACATTATTCTGTCAGGTGTCTATCAAGTACATTTCTGGCACCTTAATAGTTATCGCTGATTACTCTTCTGAGCTTACCAGGTGCCCTTCTTGAACTTACTGTGTGTTTTCCCGGAACCTAATGATGAATCAAATTCTGCAAAGTACCCTCAAAGTACCTGGTAAGTTCCGGGAAAGTAACAGGTAAGTTAAAACAACACTTTAGGAATGTTCCAAATAAATTCTCAGCAAGTAAACTAAGTTTACGAAAAGGTATTGGTAGGCTCTTGAAAAGTCACCAAAAACATCTTTCTCCTAAGGTTTCAGCTTATGAACAAAAAATGTATGTTTTTGCTGAGTACTTTATTTTAAATATTCCTACAAATTAACAGGTTAACAGGCAGTTTTGAAATGCAAGAATTCTATAGATCTGAACACCCATGTTTGGAGGCAAGTGTTGTCTGTATTTTGTAATGCCACCACTATTTAAGTTCAGGATCTTATATGTGATGTCAACATATGAGTTAAAAGCAGTAAAACATTTTGTGTGAGCTTAGATTCTTGCATTTCATCTTTAAATGTAAATCGTTGAGTGGCTTAGTAGCAAGCATGCAGAAGTTATTAGTGCATCCTAATGCTTAATATCAGACCACCTTTCAGCTTCTCCAGATTTTACTGTAGCGATGCATTAGCTTGGCGTCCCAGATTTCATGATTAAAGAAGCCGTACCTTATTGTTTCTGGCTGCAGCAGCCAGATGTGCAGTATTGACTTACAGAACAAAGTAATCCAGCAAAGAGCAGCATTTCCTTCCTCCCTGTTCATCTTTTTTTTTCTTCTTTCTACTCCACTCATGCTTATGGTCGTTCTAAAATGCTATCATGGTAACTCCACGTTGTACCTTTATGCCAAACACCAAAACATTGTCATTATGAAGTTTATGGAGATGAAAGTGCAAACACAATCACGTCCTGAGGGGAAAAAAAACAAGCGGCAGCAAGATCCAGCCTGACACATTGTGAAATCACACATATATCACCTACTTATAATCCTTCCTGTCTTAATCAAATGATTACCCCATGCCAGGAGAATTCAGGGTTCAGCCCTAATTGGTAGGTTAGGTTTCTGTTGGCCCAGGTGCCACATACTCCGCATGCTTACCTTCACAACTTTACAGCAGCCTGTGTGTGCATGACAACAGCGGATCTTTGAAAACACAGACAATAAAGCTGTTGGGATTTCGTGAGTATATGCAGCCTCGCCGCAAAACATGCCGCAACACCTTTTTTATTCGCTGGGATTTGACTGTATGTCAAGGAGGCAATCGCAGCCTGATATGTTATTTATAGGCGGGCAATCATTTAGAGTGGAGATAAAAGTTGTGTCATGTTGAGACTTGCTTTTAAAACAACATTTCAGTATGGTTGTGAGTACTGAAAGTAATCATGGATTACGACGTTTTAAAGGCTACCGGGTGGAGTCTCTGTGCTTTTACACACTTGTCAAGTGAATAATTAATCAGCTTTTAGCATTCACTGATTTTTAAGCTTCCACTTTCCTCAAAAAAAAAATAAAAAAAAATAAAAAGGAGGTTGCTGAGAAATGAAACTGTGGTATTTAAATAACGGTTTGTCAGTTTCAGTTGTGTGTTAGAGTAAAAAACTCGTGAATAAAAACATAAACAGATCTGTAGACAACTGAGACTTTCAGCAGCTTCTATTCACTACTACTACTACAGTTATTACACGGTTCATCCGTACAGAGGATTCTGGTGAGATTTCCATTTGCGGTAATGCTCCTAAAAACATATATATCAAACAAACACTGCTGGTCAGATCTCATGCAGAAATTACCATAATATTATCCTTTTTCAATTACATTTTTTTCACCACAGTCATTTGCCACTATAATGAATCCGTTGCCTGAAGTTGCCAAAAAGAACCTTTAAATCCTGGTTTTCTTTAATCTGCAAACACTCCGATATTTCTACAGATTTTCTCTGACTCTCTTGACAATGTAGTGAAAATCTTCATCTTGTGAACTTGACATTTCTGTCACTACTTTTTTCTTGGTTACCTTTATTGCTATACTCAGATACCCACGATGGTATTTCAGATCAAACATTATTACTCTGCAGGAAACCTGTCAACAAGTATTAAAACACACATTTAGCAAGTGTTTCTTTGCTTAACATGATGCAAAAAATTACTTTTGTCAAGTAAAATAGTTTACTCTTGAATATTTAATAATGAAAGCGATTGTAAAATTGGTAATAATTTATGAGGAACAAGAAATCTTTCATAAAAAATATATACATATAAAAAAAAACTTTCCAACACAACAATATGAACATATTGACATATTTGTGTAAATAAGTTTTAAAGCTGTCTTCCATCCCTATCAAGGAGCTTTATTCTTTAAACAAACGTATCAATGAACTTGTTAAGTAGGCAAACAGGAAGTGACACAACGTATTTCGCACATTACTTTAAGGTGAACTGGTCCCTGCCATCCTCCTGCAACATGTTTCTTTAAGTCCTCAAAAATAAACGTATTAACAAGTTAATTTAGTTCAAAGGAGCAAAATCAGCTCTTCTGTTATATTAGTGGGTTACAACAACATCTAAAAAGCAGCTGCCAAACATTTGTCCCCTCTACTGTGCAAAGGTTATTGGTGTTCCCCCACAATATGTGTTAACGGGTCTACAGTGGGAGGGACGCTTGGTTTCGACGCTGCGAAGTGAAGGTGCGATGCGTCACGTCAACTGTGCACCTCAGAGTGTGCTCCCTATACAGGCGTCGGGTAAGAAAGGGCGTTTCTTCCGTGAAAACTTCAAGCAGAGGAGATCTCCTAATTCGTTCATGTGGTGAAGCACCTAAAAAAGGAAAAAAAAAGACAAGTATCAGAAATCTGAGATTTAAAACAAAACTTGCATTGCTGGTGAATCTGTCCGTGCGTTTACCCGGTCCAGTATCTCTCTGGTGTGCGAAGCAGACAAACAGAAACGAGCACGGGCCTCTGTGATTGGTGTAGCTGGAAAGCCAACCACCACAACTCCTATTTTCCTCGCCAGCATTTCGCGAGCAAATGCCCTAGTTCACAAAAAAAATAAGAAAAATGAACTGTAAAAAGGTAATGATATAATAATTCACTGGTAATTCCAACATATAGCATAGCAGAACATTTCATTATGGCAATCTCTGAATATCATCATACGTAAAATGACATGTGTTAATGATTTAGGGATTTTTCAACTTTGCAAAAAATGAAATAAATAAATTCTGCGAATAATGAGATTGTGAAATGCATAAAGGTGAGTGTTTAGGTGCACTTACACCACTTTGCCCGGCATGTAGAGCAGAACTGGAACCACAGGAGAGTCATCATCGCCATAGATGATGAAGCCCATATCCTTCAGCTTGGCCCTGAAGTATCTGGTGTTTTCTGCCAACTGGCGGATCCGTCTGATGCCTCCAATTAAAACAAGGACATAACCAGATGTACATGAGTAATGCAACAACTCACAGATTTTTTTTCCCCCTGCATACTTCCAATTTCCCCCGTGGGGGAACAACATTAACAACGTCTTTCTTGCAGTTTCCTGTAGTGCCAGCTCCACCTCAAGCTTTGCACCTCCAGCTAACCACTGGCTTCCTGCAGCTTTCAAATCAAGGTAAATTCCATTTATATTCACTTTCAAAAAAATTTAAATATGTTGCTGATATTTCATTTAAAACGTACAAGAACAAAAAATCTGAAAGGAAGGAAGGAAGGAAAGGAGGTATGTAGAAGTCAAAAAAGAAGAAAGGACACATAAAAATGTGGAAAATTAGGAACAACAAAAAAAATAGAAGAAAGGCCGGACACATGGAAGCAACAAATGAATAAAGTGGAAAATAACAATAAGAAACATAAAGAGAAAAATAAAGGAAGCAGAGGGAAATAAAGAAAAGGAAGGAAAGAATCAAAAGTGGCCGGAGGATGAAGGAAGGAAAGTAAGAACAAATATCTGAAGGAAGTATCAGAGAAAGAAGAGAGCTACAAAGAATGAAGGATGTAAGAGAAGAATAAAAACGTTCAGGTAATAGGTTTGTGAAGAAAGTCTGAACATATAAAAGTTTTTTAGCACTTATTTCTTTTTTTACACTTATCCAAATCTTGAAAAGCTGAAACTGAGGTCCATATTTTCCCAGACTATGTATGAAACCGGTACCTCTTTTTTCTTATCCATAAATTTGTTCATGATCACAACTGGGCTGCAGCAGCAGCAGATGGTTCAATTTTGTCTCCTTGACAGCCGTGCTTACACACTTGCTTGTTGCCAGAATGAGGGCTCACAAATTAGTTATGACGGATTTCACACAAAATTATTGACTGCCAATGGAGCTTAGCCATGATTGAGGATGGATATAAAAAACGTGTAAGTATCACATGCAGTAGATTTTAAGATGACTACATTAGAAATCACATCAAAGGAGACAAAGGCGGTCCACTCTGCTGACTCCCCATGTTGCTGAACAATGTGAATCGCTGGGGAGCCTGCTGCTCTGTGGCTGCAGCAGAGCTTGGCATGAGCCGGCCTTGGATCCCAGCTCTGTTTCCCTCTGATTACCTGGGAACAGATTGGCAGTTCTTTCAAAGAGATGTGAGAGACCACTATAAATCCCCTTATCTCAGCAAAACAAGAGCGAAAGAGAGAGGGGTGGAGAGGAGAGAAAGGAAAACATAGCATTCGGACATCTGCCAAAAAGCCAAGGCCCCATTTTGTAAATTGCTCCTCTCTGCTAAGATAGAGGCCACGCAGGTCAAAAGCCTGCTGCAAGACACAGAAATCATATGAAAACGTGTGACTGGAGCTGGCTGTCAGACTAAAGTTGAGCCGAACGGCAACAACAAAGATGAAGACGACACACAGGCAGAAAGTAGCAGAAAGACATAGGAGAACCTATTCGAGGTGTTTTATTAGATGTTGGACACTGGAGCTGCAGCTTCATGTTCCTTCCCCTCAAAAAAGACAGGTCAAGACGGATTTCTCCACAACAGCTCTTTCACTGTGCTATGTCAGAGGCAAGGCATGTCTGATTCCCAGCCAGATAAAAGTGGCTCATCTTTGCATGAACCCACAGTATACCTCAACAACAGCTTACTAGGCTCTTGTTGCTGAAGCGATTAACCCATCACAACACTCCATCTTCTTCATGTTTATGCCTCATGACTGCCTGTTTTCCATACAGGGCGCACGCTTCAGTTCCTTTAAAATGTCACTCATTTGCCATTACTGCCAGTGTCTCTTCCTTCTAAGACGTCTTCAAATGAACATATACGGAAGGTACTTGCTATAAATGGTCTAGTGACAACCTCTTCCCTGTTCTTATGTCTGTTTCGATTAAAGCAGAAACTTTTCAGAATTCATCACAACACTTAAATGAAAATGCTCATGGACTGCATGATCCCCCCCAATTCCCTGCCATGGCAGACCCGTGTAATTGCTTCCACATTTTTCTGACAAAGCAGCTGTTAGTATTTTCCTGCAGGTTTAACTCCGAATGCTAACGCTGATACTATCCTTTAGATCTGGGGTTTTGTTTTCTTTTTTTTTGCACAGAAAATCGCATAAAAGGAACAACTGAGACATATTTAGATAGCTGCGATGGGCCTCCTAAAAGCCTTCTTAGAGTAATATGCAAATTCCCAACAAAACTACATAGCTGCATCTTCCTGATAGGTTTACTTTTCCTACGTCTGTTTTATACTTCAGACCTGTATGAAGTCACTCAGAATTGAGAAATTTAGGTAAAATGGTCGCTTTAAAAGTTTTTACAGGCAAATACTTCCTAAATCCAGCTGTTCTGTAAGGCCTTAGAGGTTTGTTAGAAAACATCAGTGAACAAACAGCATTAGGAAGACCAAGGAACACAGATGACAGAAAGATGTGGAGAGATTTAAAGCGGGGTTAAGTATTAAAGCAATGTCCGCAAGCTTTGAGCATCTCAATGCTAAAGCCAATTATTTGTAAAGGCAGAATTTCAGCACAATTGAAAACTTGGAAAGATATGGAGAACCATCTAACTTAACCACCATGAAACCAAGTGGTCCTAGGTAACTATTGAGAAGCTGGAGAGATCCATAGCTTTGTTGCAGTAATCTGCAGAGAAGAAATCTATTAATTTTCAGCTTCGTGGCAATATAACGAGGTGAAACTTCTTGTTTGTGAGGGACTGTGTCTTCCTTGTTAGGGTGTCTGGGTGCGATTTCCTTGGAAGGAGATCCCTAACATTCTCATCTTCTTACCCTCTGTGGTCCCATCTATTCCCATGATGCACTTCATGGAACGCATGACCTGCTCAGTTATTGCAGGGGACATGGCTGAGGCGTACACTGCACTGTGAGAATGACTGCGAAGGTAGTCCACCAGTTCCTGCAACGACAAACATGCATGCAATAAGGAGATATGCATACACATTCCATTACTAGGTAAATTGTGCATTTATCATTCTAAATGTATTATTTTTAACTATCCTTCAATTGTGGGAATGTTTGTATATTCTATCGTATTGTAGTTTTGATTGACCAGAGAGAGTTGTTTTACAGAGTTGTTGATACATATAGTATATGTTAGGTGTTGGCAGATGACTTGTAGGTCTGATTTATCACCACCAGAGAGCGCTCATGAAAACACCTGAAAAGCAATTAAAAAACCTAAGACCCTTTCTCTGTCACTGGGAGAAACTTGGCACTGACTGTAAAACAGCTCTGGAATCTTTCCCTCTCCCCAGTTCCGAAACTGAGAAGGAACCGATGACAAAATTAGTCCGAATGAGGATTGTCAGGCTCATTATTCTGAAATGTCAGCAGGAGATTAATTCTGCCAGTGGCTGAGATGGAAAGAAGCAGAATTTCAGGGGGAACTGATTCGGTCTAGGGCTCCTGGAGCGAGAAGAGGTTGGGAGGGATGACGGGCTTCAGCCGTGATGGGCCCCTGCCCGGCGACGGCGAGCAGCTTCGAGGTGATGACACACAGCCGGAGCTGATGTCTGGCCACCATTTCCACTCACCACCATCTGTCCCCACTAAGCGGCAGCGGCGGCTGAGGTTTCCTCGCACACACAGAGTGAAAGGGGGATTTTAGTGGAAATGTTCAAACGAAGGATAGGAACTCTGGAATAACCTGACATCTGTTTTTGTTTAAGGCGGGAGATTTTCACAGCTTTGTGGTCCCACGGGATTTCAGCGCGACCAAGATAAGCCAGTTAGGAGAACATGTCTGAAATGCATCTCATGCCTGGGGGCACGCAGTGACAACTCAGGGTGTTTCCGAAGCCACATAGCGGTCACAGTAATGGCCCGGCGTTCTTATTCATGAAGCCGCAGAGTAGGAGCAGTGCCAGAGCTTCTTGCACACGTGCAGCGAATTTAAAATACAATGTAAATAACTGAACTGGTTATCAAAGTCAAAATAAATTCACCTGCTAACAAAGTCACTTAGCACAAATAAGGAATCATAGCTTTTCAGGTAATATAAAAGAAGTTAACTGAGAGCTACATAATTTATATCCATCCGTCTATTTTCAATACCGACTTGTCCTAGCAGTATCCTTGGGGTCAGGGGCCTGTGTCTAGCAGTTACTGGGTGACAGCAGTTACATTAATCAATTTATCTCACATTCACCTTTTTGTGTTTTGGGAAAAAGCTGGAATACCTGGAAAAAACTCATGCTTGCAAAGGGAGAACATGCAAACTCCATTTAGAGAATAATAATACTATTTGTACACCTCGCAGTTTGATGAAACAAAAGTGATTTTCTACAAGAACTAAAGGGCATTTCACACTCGATTTATAATTTAAAAACTTAATTTCTGGCAAAAAGCAGGAACAAAATAAATCTATAAAATTTTCAGCCCTGCACATTTAATGAATTCGCCTTTTCGAGCGTAGGTCAAGTTTTTGTCTTAAGGGGCAATTGAATGATGCTTTGTATAAACACCGTTGACGTGTATTATATTGAGTTTGGGGTGTATTTCATTTTGGTTCCCTCATAAAACAGCAAAAAGATGACTGGTTTCCAGAACACATGTGCAGAGCCTTTTTTTTTGTGGTTAACCCATATCCACTTAACACAGGATTTGGGGCACTTCACCACAACAACAAATATGCTTTCTCTCTCTTTTCCTGCCCTTTTTTTCCCTTTCAAGAGTTTACAACCAGCCAGCTGTCAAACCAGGCAGCATGTTCGTACTTCAAACATCATCATGCTTGTTAAAAATCATCCTGTTAAATCTGCAGCGCAGTTCCGATGCAGGCCACAAGAAGGGGCTGGCCCTCTGCCAGCTTTACCTTCTTATTAAGGCGGAGCAGGACTAAGCTAACATAAGGCAGTGAAAGGAAGCGTCCATTTTTAAGAGCTCAATTCCAACAACAAGCCTGTTTCCTTGCTTTCTAATCAACAGCATCAAAACCAGTGTGGTTCTCTACTAAAGCGTACTTTTTAATAGAGTTAAATTGATTAAAAAGGCCCTGACTTGCAGCTTTTTAGACATTTGTTTAACACATGAGGCCCACATAAATGTCCCTATTATGGCACATTTTTTATTCACCCCCATCTGTTTTGAATGAGTGCAAATCATTCTCAAAATTTGTAAATAGTGTATAAAGAAATAATTTACATGGCTCACTTTTCCTCTGACATTAAAGCCAGACTGGTGCTGTTAAACGTATTCAAGACAAAGTCAGCTTAGCTTTCTCATTCTCTTTAATGAGAGCCAATGGCTATTGGAGTTGTTTCCAGCGTGATTAATTTCACCTATATCGTAAAATCTATCCTAACCCTATTTGGGTAGAAATGGATTAGCAACCAGACACATTTTTGCCTGAGTGAATAATAGCTTGTTTACTGCAGTGTTTCCAAGCTCTCTCGTTCACAGGCGGGCCATAAACAGCTGACATGGTGAGGATGGATGAATTGAGGAGATGAACATTGAACAAAACTCCACTCCAAACCTTTCTCCCTGCGATGTAGCCTCCAGCTGCCCCGAAGCTCTTCGTGAAAGTCCCCATCATCACGTCCACGTCAGCCGGGTTCACGTTAAAAAGCTCGGTGACTCCCCTGCCCGAAAGCCCCACCGCGCCAATGCTGTGGGCTTCATCCAGGTACAGGTAGGCTTTATACTTCTTCTTCAGGGCAATTATTTCAGCCAGCCGCACCACTGATCCCTCCATGCTGACATTAACAAAAAGAGCAAACAAGAATTCAAGGAGCATGAAGCATTAGAAATAAATCAAGTAGTGTTAAAAAGGAAGACAATTTGACTCTGAAATCTTGTATTAGAGTCTTGGTGAAATGTTTGCATTTAGTCAAGAAAGTCATATTTATGTGGGATGTGTAAAGATGAATTCCAAATATTATTGTTTCTTTGAGAACTGGTTGCACAAGTTTGAATTGTATTTTCTGTAATGGACACAAGGGCAAAGGTACACACAATCTCTCAACAGTATTTATAAATCATATAAACATTTGCTAAAATGTTTTTTAGATCACCAATTTATTACCATTTTTGTCAGAAATCAAAGCAGGTAATTGAAAGATTTGAGGCTGGGTTTTTAGAAAGGTCCAATTTTGAGAAAGCTGAGGAGCCCATGAGTATTTTTTATGTTTTTTTTAATGCATCTGTGTCTTTGTTTCTTTCACAAGTCTGCACGTTACAGTCGAGCCAAACCCAGGAGCAACTGGAACACCAGTGTCATTATCCATAACAAAACCAGTTTTAAGCTTAGTTCATCACCAGGAGCTAAGAGACTACGTCCTCAGCTGTCCTGGGATCAATTCCTGAAAACAGGTGATTTATTCCACCTCCCTGTCCTTATTCATGTCAATTTGCTAATAAATAAAGCCACTAATACAAAAAAAAGAAGATTTAGCAATATAATTTAATCATCCTCTAATTTTAATGATATAATGTGTTGTATTTGTCTCGTCATTTTAAAATGTTTAGTTTAATAAAGTCATGAAAGATTTGTATATATAAGTTCAAATATATGATTTGAGGCAAGCGATGTGCATTCCTGAATGCCACTGTTGCACAGCTGAAGGGAATTGTAGTGAAATACATTTATTTGATATGGAGTAGTATTTGTTTACAATCATTTTTTCCCTCAAACCGTATAAAGTGGCAAGTTAAAACCTGATTAATGCATTTTTTTTTGTTATCGTAATAAATTCCACAGGATATGTTATCGGCCATTCCCATGTTGGCCACAATTGGGCACTTCAGCAGGTCAGTGATCTCAAACAACCATCAAAACTGTTTTTTTGTACCAGATAAAGAAGTTTAACGTTTCTCTAATAGAAAAGGAACCTGTTGACTATGCATAACAATCTGCTTCAAACAATGAAACTGAAACTTCCTGATGGATACTAAGTGTTTAGTTTCTTTTTAAGGGAGGCTTAATTAAAATATTAGCAGGCGATGTGTGTTTTTTAGTTGAGGATGTTAGTATAAGCTGAACACTTGGGGATACATTAGACTAGTATTAAATCGTATAACCATGCCGTCTAACTGTTATAATAAGTCCTTAAAAGATCAAAATGTATACAGCGTCAAGTCCAGTCATGGGTTGATGGAAACTTTTCACTGAGGGTAGCTTGACCAGGTCCAGTTTGTCAGGAATATTTCTGCTGGAATTCCTACTCTTTCTTAACCTCTTTCTCCAACTTCTTCTTCCCCTCCGATGGAAAGCGTTTAAAGCTACAAATACTGTAGACAGAATAGGTAATTATATAGCCGGGGAATTGCAAAAATCCTTGACCTGCTGTACTTTCTTTGGCTGAGCCTGCAGCCCAAGTGATAGAAGACAGAGCTGAACCAGGAGCGTTGCGGACATCAAAGGCGAGACAGGGGTAGAGCTAAAGTCTCCTTATCCGAGGCTTTTGATGTTCCAGGGAGGTTGAAAGATGGAACTCAGGTTCTTTCAGAGCCTTACGGAGGACAGCATTTTGCTCTCGCGTGATTCCCACTGTACACATTAATCACGGCAGCATCATAAAGCTAAATAAATGTAGCTTTTTATTAATTTTTTTTGGTTGGATTGATTCCACGCTTAAGGTTTTTCTCTTTGTTTACTAAAAAAAGTGAAGTACACTGACAGGTAGGGCAAAATTGAGGCAATAAGGAGAAAATACTTGGTAATAAACAGCTGGAGCTGGGGGTTCAGCCATTTGAATCTCAGTGGCTCCATTTGGCATTGCATTGGCACTAATGAGCAGATGGAGAGGGCCACTAAGACTTTGGGATAGCTCACTGCCAGGAGAGACACACAATACATTCCCCCTTTTTCCAGGTAATCACACACACCCTCATCCACCTGCCAGCAGACATACAATCAATTATTCAAACAGCAGGAAGGGAGGTAACCGAGAGCAAGAAGACAGGGTTGCAGCGGTATCTAAGCGCAGTATCACCTCAGGTTACAAATAGATATTCTTTTACCAAATCCTGGGAGAGCAAATCTCTAGCTTAGAAACATGGATATATGAAGCCATCAGAGTCGAGATATGTATTTTAGTATATGAAATAACAATGGAGTTCAACAATGCCCCTACGAAATAACCTGAAGGCTGTTCGGTGAGAGCTGACCTGTAGATGCCCTCCACCATAATGAGGATCTTTTTCCATGGTCTGTGGGTCCGAGGCTGCCCTGAGCAAACAGCCTCTCTGAGCAGCTTCTCCAGACTCTGCATGTCTAAAAGGATGAACACACACACACATAGTAAAGACAATGTGAATAATAATCATAAAAAGAACAGATTAAATCAGCAGCACAATAATATTTTAAAATCTGTCCCTTTTCTCTAGCTGGTGAACCTTGTAAGGACAACAAACTGAGCTAATATAAAACAGTGTGATGCGTCAGTATTCACACCCTTAGAAGCTGTAACAGAAAACTAACACTTCACATCCCCCTCTATGCACCACCACTACCATTTTAAACATGGTGGTGGCAGAATGAGTCTGTGGGGAGGGTGCTGCTTACTTCAACAGGGAAGGGAGGATAGAATGAGGTAAACACAAGGCCTTTTGGAATAAAACAGAGAACATAATCATAGTACAGCATAAAAATATTCTCATTTTGTCTTAATTGATCTAATGTGTCAGATTATCAAAATCTTTACAATCCGAGAACTTTATTTTATCCATCTCTATTGCTTCATTGTTTGTGTACATTTATAAATTTTAAATCAAATTTTTTTTTCTGGTTGTCTAAAAATGATTGATATGCTGCTTACTAAGTTTAGTTATTTTTTGTTTTCTTGCAGATGTTTTTTTTTGGCCATACTTTATTACCCTGACTGATTGGCCATGGCAGAGTTTTTACCTTCCAGCAAAACAGTAAACACGGAGTCAAAGCTGCAATGAAATGTTTTGGATCAAAAAAATATATATATAATTTATTAGGATGACAGAGTTAAATAAAATCCAGAAGAAAATTTTATTAGTTAAAAGAACGTTAATTTCTAGGTGCCTAAAGCTGATGAGAGACATCTCTCAAAGACCTCTGCTTGCATAGACTGAGAAGACCCTGAATATAAATGCATACTGCACTGTTCAGATTTTGTTTACTAAAATGTTCAAACCTCATATGATTGTACTTCCTGTTAAAGATTATTTTAAGTTGATCTATAACATTAAATCTTTTTTCTTGTAGTTGTAAAATTGTAAATTGTACAATATTTTAAGCGCTATAGAAAGTCTTGCAAGGCACTGTACCAACAAAAACTGCATTTAAGGCTAACCTATCATGTTTACTCTCTTATCCATGCAGGGTCATAGGTTTGTTTAATTCTATTTCCACTGGGCAAGAAATGAGACAGCCCTTTTATCTGATGACCGGAATAACTTCTGCACTCTTGCAGATTTAAAGTTTCTGTTGCAATTACACACATATAAATAAAAAAAAGGAACTCTTTAAGGTATTATAATTAAAGATCCAGGCAGAAATGTTAATTTCTCCAGAGTAACTTCATAGCATTTGTTTTCTCCCCTATAAAACCACCAGATGGCAGTATTGACCACCTGTAATTCTTCTGCATTGTTAAATTTAAAATCTAACTTCAGTTCAGCCACGAGCAGCTGAAAAAAAAAAGCAGCCACAGCCAACAGTCTGTCTAGATGATCAATATTACTGCTTCAACATATACACAGGTTCATTTAGGAGACAGCAGATGCAGATGCTGTTAATATCCCCTCCTGAAGCTCAACAGGACTCAATGCATT